>CM069441.1:8246886-8479626 GCA_035610835.1 Ophiura sarsii
ATCCTCTATTATTGATAAAGATGATTGAAAAGTTTGATCACTTAAAAAGTCAGTTTGCAAAAAAATAATTTAATTGCCATGATGGATTTCTTTGGAAAGGTACTAGTTTTTGAAAATGATGGGTTCCTTGTCTTCATCTCAATAAATTCCAGGACGATAGAACTGTCTTCTGAATTAATGTCAAGAACCTGCAAAGCAAAACAAAATAAACCCTATGGCTTAGTATCTTCATGGAACATTGTGTATTGATATTGGAGTAGATTATTTATTCATGTTGCACTTTTGTGTTGCAGGAAAATATTTATATTAAAATTATGCTGGAGTATTTTATTTATTATTCATTTAACATGAAAAAGAATAGCAAAGGATAGAGAACTTAAATGATTTACAATTATTTGTTTTATTTATAGTAAATAAAACTAAAATAAGGGAATGTTTATTGTGAATTCAGTGAAATGCTAATGGAAATGGTGTCCATGTAGCATTGTGTATTAATATATTTCATTAGATATACATCTCTCATAATATGCCTTTTTTCTGTAAAGTGTAGTAAAATGTAGGCAATGTTTTGAATGTTTTGGGTGATGGATAATTTCGAATGGGGTAATTGTTTTAGTCTAATTAGGCAAATTTTATGAAATGCTACATGGACATGATGTCCATGTAGCATCGTATTGGTAAGCTATATTATTAGCATTAAAAGAGCAAAAACTAATTCATTATTAACTTCAAAGTTTATTAATGATGTGATTCTACAAAAAAATTACAATTTCAACGAACTATAACGATACCCAATGCAAAATATTGCCCATGCTATGCCCGATGCTACATGGACGCCAAATTATTATGGCGTCCGTGACTCAAAATTAATATCATAACATGAAAAGAAATTCTGATTCAGTGTTTCCCTTTCAATAAAAATGCATTAATAAATACAGACATACAAGCAACATTAAGAAATAATTACAATCGCACTTACCATTCACAAAACTATCCAATGTTTACATTTTGATGCTACATAAAAGTCCCGATGCTACAACTGGACATCAGCGACTGAAACCTTGATAAAACTAGCTCACATGTGGCAAATTCCAAACAAACCTGATAGCTATTGACCTCTATCCTTACACAAGAAATATGGAATGTTTTATTTATCTCCAGGGGGGGATTCCCACAAATTGCATAGGATGTTTATCACGATGCTACATTTTATGGTTAGGACACCATGCACACGGCACGGTATACTTTTTCATGAATATATGGAATGGTCTTCATGAAATTTATTCTCATTTGCAATAGTTTTCAATTGATAAATGCTCTTAATTTTGGAAAATAATTAAAAAATGTATGATAGAGAACTACCCCCATTCAGCAATGAAAACTCCCGATGCTACACGTGTATATTTTGTGGACACCGTGCGTAGCATCGGAAAGGCAATTTTCATGTTGCTTGGGTGAAAAATCAGTCCAGCGTGACGAGGTGTTTTGGTCAGTAAACTATGAATACATGTATCTTTTATTAATCAAAGCGATTTCCAAGCAATTCTATGATAGTTTTGCTTACATAAAACTCATATTAATTGTTGTGTTTTCCATGTCACGTTTTTTAGCAAAAATGGTCTTGGACACCACCTCATTTTTTAATTTTTTTTTCTTCAAGGAAGGATTGATTTTTAATTTTTTTTTCATGGCTCAATACTATAACCTAGTACTGTTTTTGGACACTAAATTTTTTTGATATACACATAGAGTAAAACAGTTTATAAGCTGCCTAAAGTACCAAATTCTGCAATTTTAACAAATGCCCCAACTTCATGGAATGAGCCATAAACTTAAAGAAGTTTGCGAGAATATGAGGTTATTTTGATGCAAATGAAAGAAACCCTGGACCACAAACCATGTTTCAACAGTAAAGAAAAAATGTTACCACTTAAAAGAGTAGCATTATTCGGAGTCCTTGGGTCTGAGACTCCCAAATTTGAAAATGTGACAATTTGGTCCTGCCAAAACGTTGGCAATTGTGTGATGAATGGGTTTATATGCATTGATTTCATGTCGGAGTCCTTGGGTCTGAGACTCCCAAATTTGAAAATGTGAACATTTGGTCCTGCCAAAATGTTGCAAACATGTGATGAATGGGTTTATATGCATTAATTTCATATTTTCATTAAATTAATCCATAATCTTTTTCTTTTAATCTCAGAGTTTTCTCCACAGTAGAAAGGCGTGCTAAGATTCTTAGTGGCAATATCAAAAACTATGTGAGAGTCCCGGAGCAAGAAGCCATATTGTATGATTCTGTGCTGGATGTACTTGGACTTAAACACCCTAATGAAGAGGTAATTATTAATGTAGCAAAATGGTTCAGAAACACGTTTCTGAAACCATCGTGTATGACAAATTGTGATTGTTCAAGCTTAAATTAATGTAATATTGGAACTAATTTGCAGTAAGCGCGCAGAAATTTACAATTTTAACATTAAAACGGTCCAGTACACGCCACCTGTATTTCTTTTAGGGGAACATATCCTCCACATGAAATTTTAGGTGTGGAGGTCACCCCAACCTCCTCCCTGCCTCCGCTGCCATCCTATGTTAATAAGAGGCCAATGTTGAATAAATCATACATATAGTCTTCACTTGGGTGTTAATTCTGGAAGATTCCCCCACCTCTGACAGCTTTTAACAAAATGAGAAAATTGACATTGTACTACGGTATAGCCCTCTTTCAACACAACAAATTTTGACCATGTACATTTATACAAAAATAAGAGTTTGCCCCTTCTGAAAAGAAACCCCTGTTATACCTGATCAAAATGGAAGACTTGAAAGATGTACCTGTGTATGCCATGATATAAAACCAAATAGTAGATGGCTTTTTAGCTCAGCCTACTACAGTAGGATGAGGCTCTTGTTATCACGTTCGAAAGGTCAGTGATAGCATGGTGAATGGCAATAGTTTCTAAACGCTAGGAAGTAAAAATGGCCCAGAAAATGGCAATTAAGACAAAACAGATAAAACATTTAAAAAAGTGACTCCGCATATCTTCTAGATATGTTACGATACAACATATGAGATGCATTTCCTGACGTTTTTCACTTGCGTTAAAATGTTATTTAAGGTTTAACCAAAAAACTAGGGTGTCTTGAAACTCGTCCAGGTCAAGCAAGCACCTGCAAGGCAAGTCATTTATCACTATCATTATTCAAAGAAGATTTCTTGATGTACCCCATAATGCTTAGCGCCCCTACAGTATTAGCAGGGCTTAATATCACCAGAACAAACAGTGTCACACATGTGTTAAAGTAATTAACAACTGAAGGTCATCTGGTCATGTGATGAAAGTGAAGCATCCTGGGGTGCATCAAGAAATTGTTGATCATTATTTGAGCTTGTGTCAAATTCAAAACAAACAGGAGTTCCTTTAGGCCAAGAATACTTTTTTGTTTGTTTGTCCACATCCGACCGACCGTGTACCTTGGTGCCGACCATATTATTTTTTATTTTCTATTATTTTTTTAAAATAATTTTTTTTTGAGCAATTTAAATGGCCAAAAGGACCGTCTTATTCCTAATTTCGTACGCTGTAAGCTGATTTCAACATAATATAAAACATTTCTTTTGTTAGTTCGGGAAAAAATAGGTTTAGTAATACTTTCACGTATATATATCTAACAGAACATCACCACTATGTTATTTCACTTTTTGCAAATTTTCTATCATAATAAATGGCGGCGACCGACAACATGTTCACGGTATCTGCGCATTGCAAATTTGTTACAAAAAATACCCTTTGACCGAGTGTTGCAACCAGTACTACAATATTGCAACTTTATACAGACAATCTGTCCGAGCAGGATTTCAATTCTAACAAACTCATGAAAAAAAGTTCAATACTATCAAAGTGATGTGTTTTGTGTTTGGATGACTATCATTCACAGTATTCATGCCAAATTTATATTCCCAAATACAATATCCGTATTTAAAAAATAAAAAAAATAAAAAATTATCCAACCTACAGACCCTACCTTTTTTGGACCTCTATGGACAAACAAACATTTATTCTTTGTTGCCTTATACCACTGCCTGTCTTCAAAAGCTTGCCCAAACAAACAATTATTGTTACTGTCACACTCCTGAATCAACATATCAATGGACAATATAATGACTGTTTATCAGTCAATCCACCAGCAGACAATGTGTGCTACTGTAAAAGCCAATATTTTCGTGTACAGATATTTTCGCACATTTTGATATCATAGACATTTCGCGAATTGTTTTTTTCGTGGGTGACCTTCTGGATGCACTGCATGAATGTTGAAAACATTATGTTGGCGTGTCATAATTTTCTCCAAAATAAAACCGCCGCCAAAATTTCAGCTTTTACAGTATATCAATAGCTACACTGTATTATAAAATTTCGGCCATGACCTTGTTGTGAAGTGTTGGTATAGATAAAATTACAACTGTTTAATATAATAATTAAATAATATTGAATGGAATCATGGAATTATGATGGTCAAAAGTACACAGATGAAAAAATCCTGGTGTTCTCTCTTCGTATTCAGAGGGGTAACACATGATTGTTCCAGGATCTTGAAATACCCCCTATTTGAAGGTGTTTCGCGGACAATTTTGCCAATTTGACCCCCTTTTTCGTACTAAAAGGCGGACATTTTGCCTGAAAATGACCCCCCTTTTTCACCATTCCAAGGACACTTTATATATAGCCCCTCTATTTGCGGGAAAAACGAGGACATTCTATTTTATTTTCTTCTTCGCGTACATAAACCTCTACAAAAAACACCCCTAATTTTGTTAAATCGCGGACATAGGTTTCAAAATGACCCCTTATTTTTGGAAAACATGGACAAAGCTTCAAAAAACACCCCTAATTTAGGGAAATCGCGGACCAGGGCAGGAAAAAGAGGGCAAATCGGCAAGCTCCTTGTGCCGGGAAATGTTGCCATATCGCAGGAAATCCCTACCCCCCCCCCCTAAAAATGTTTTTATTTAAAATTAAAAAAATTAAGAGGTTTTTTTTTTAGAGTATTAGGCATTATACAGCCGATATTCCATAATATGATGCACCATGGCATCAATTGGACCTTAATTTTCCAAAAAGCTTAAAGGGCACAGGAAAAGGGATGATAATCCTGCTACAAGTCTTTGTGGGACATTCCATTACAATAAACAGGGCCAGAAAAATGAACACGCCACAAATGACATCATTTGTGGTATATTGATTATCAGTGAGTATCATGAATAGATTCAAACCAGTCACCTGGAATTTTCTTTTCATAGTACTCACAGAGCTATCAATAGTTCCACAATTGATGTCATAATCAACTAGCACATATATTGAATGCTTTCTGGTCCCTCCTCGTAGACTTGACTCAAATCACACCACTTGTATTTGCATTGCATGTGCCCTTTATGGTTCTATGGGGGGCCGCCCCCTCCGCCGCTAAACCAGCGGTAAATCCAACTTTGTCAAATTTCTCTTGCAGGGAAACCTTGCATCTTTTCCAGCCCTGTCGCGGACATAGCTTCAAAAAGCACCCCTAATTTAGGAAAATCGTGGACATAAAATGTTCGCGGAATGTCCGCGGACATGGTATGTTCGCGGAATGTCCGCGGACATGATACAGAAAACCGCCCTTTTCCGCGAGTTTTGGAACAATCATGCGTACCCAAAGTCAATGTTGACTGAAACCACCGGGGCAAAAATGTACCTCAATCGTTCCAAAAGTAGGTGTAAAGTCAAAAAAAATTGCACAGTTCTTGACTCACAAAAGTCTTGTTGGTTCTTTCTCATTTCTCGCCCCCAATATGAATAACCTAGCTACGTCAAAAAAGTTCAGAAACCCAAAACTGCAAGTTGGCCACCCCCCAGGCCCCAAGTATTTCTGAACACTCCCTAAACGGCTATATCTTGCCTCACGTCCCATACTATTAGTTATCCCCTGCATGTTCACACAATACGGAAAAATACCTATGGTTTGGCATGTCATATCACATGAGGCCGCATGCCGAATGTGATATGGCCCAAAACATGTCTGGTTAGGTTATATGCAGATCATTTATTTTATGGCGTGGGTTAGACCTTTTTGCGATATATTTCGGCCTCAGAATGTAACAGAAATCGACTCGGTTGCATTTAAATCATCCGCCATTTTATTCGTATTTTAAGCAACTCTTCCACAGACGCAAAGCAATCGCTTTACACGTAATATCATTTCGCACCATTAACGCAGTTAATCGACGATATGGGAATATATCGTGTGGTTTGACTTGTTGTTTACACGATATGGATCAGATTTCATACGTGTTAACCAACGAGATTGAAGTATGTACACTTACTAAATGATAAAGAATAAATCGTGTATAGCTACAACATATTTTAATTGGTTTGAGCATGCGCACTTGAGTTACGGGACGTGTAGCAAGACATTGCCCCCTAAACTATCCTTGGGGATCGGCAGAATTAAAAAGTGCACATTAAGTTGAAATATCCATTGAAAGTTCTGAGTAAAATGCTGAAAAGTTGCAGAATTCGCCAGTGTAGGTAGGCATAATTTAATTTACCAAGCCAGTCATGCCAGTGGGTACTGGATATAACAGACTATAAAATCTAGAGGCAATGTAAAAGCTCATCAGAGTCCTAAAATGATGTATTTGAGGTTTATTTACATTGTTTTTTGTGTCTAATTATTTATTTAATCATTCATATGTCAAAGGTCACCTATTAAGGTCACCTTTTATGGTCAAATGTCATCTGAGGTCAAGTTGTAAAATATAAGCGGTAACATATAAAAAATGATAATTTTTGTGCATACATTATTACGTTTTGAGCTGTTCAAGTGTGAATGACATTGGATCCAAAACTTTATAATGATAAAATTGGGTGATTTACTGAGTTTTAAAAATATTTTTAAAGAAAACACCTCATAGCTCAACCAATACATTATGGACCTAATCTATCCAATACATGAAATTGACAGCTTGTCACTAATGGACAGGGATAGCGCTGGATCAAAAATGTAATAGGTCTCATGACTTTTTTCAGGACCCTGTAGGACTTCAAAAAAACAAATTTAAGGGGTCCCCAACAAAATTGAGGGGTCCTGAAGTTTGGGTATTTGAAAATTTTACATTTTTACGGACAGTTTTAATGAATTTATATTGTGAGCAAAGGATGGATATGTAATTTACAGAATTTCTTAAGGTTTCCATTTCCATACATCGTCACATTTAAGGGGTCCCTTCAATTTTGATCGGGACCCGCAGTCTTTCCAATTAGAGATCTGACGCGTCACTACAAGAAAGTGAGAGGTCTAGGACGCGCAGACGTGTCAGAATGCGACCCCTGCTAATGGATACATGAAATTTATAGCTTGTCGCTAGCTGAGCTTCTGCATCATTGATGCTCTCGGGGTTTTTTTTGGGTGGGGGGCGAAGCCACCCTTATAGCATGAGATTGCAAAAACTTACACATTTTGGTCTTTCTAGACATAAGTGGGGGCCGCCATGTTTGTAGTCTTTGTAAATTACATGTACCTATGCAGTTTATTTCAACAGTACCCACAGTGCTGGAGTCAAAGCTATATTTGTTTAGTTGATTAGAGATGTGCTACTCCCAACAGAGAGACATAATAGCTTATCTTGTTTGACTAGCTTATCTTGTTTGACCAAGGTCGTATATACCTAGATTGTTCTTCAGACTGTACCCCCCTCCCCCTCCATGCACACAAATCAACTTTATTGGTTTCCTGTACTATTTTTAGACTGCGGTGTTTAGATTCTTTTTGGTTTGAATTATAGAAAATACATACACACTTTTCCCTGGTATTTTGGTATGAAACAGATGTTTGGTTACAAACATGCTTCTTTCTCTTGGATCGCCCCCATTCCATTTCAATGGAATTTTTATTAGACTTGTTTGATAACAAGCTAAGTTGATGCAATTGACATGAGTCTGGTAAAGAATTTACTAATTTATTTAACAGTCCACCATCAGAATACACAATCCATAACAACTTTGGTGTACCGTTATCTGAATTCTCCAACATAAACAAACCCCACTGACAACTTAATCTCATGAGATCAAGGGCAACTAATTAAACATTGTCTTATTGAATGGTATGTTTCAGTTTATAGAAAATCGTGACAGCTGTGACAGGGAGCAACAGACACCAATCTTTGAATTGACAACACCAGAAGGAAAATTATGGCCTGTGTTTATTGTAGAAAAGGTAAAGATTATTACCATGTTTAAAAAATCTGTTTAAGTCCAGAAGAAATGATTGAGACTCATATTAACCCCCTGAGAACTACCGGCTGATTGGTTGAAATTTAGAATGTGTCAAATATTGCGCCAATCAGAGACATCGTTAAAATAATTACAATTTTCAAAAATATTATCATAAAATATTTATAAGCAAAACTGCAATTGGTCATCAAAATGATTATATCATGTAATTGACCAATGGGAATTATTGTACGAAAGACAGGTAGTGCCCAGGGGGTTAAGGATAATCAATAATCATGTCAATGGCAAGAGCATTGATGCCCATAACTGTTAATAAGGCGATAAAGAAAACCCAAACCTGTTCCACGGGTGAACGGACCTCTCGGGTCAGGTGAATTTACAACAATTTCCAAAAAATTTGAAGAAAAAAAGCAGCAAACTTTTCACTAAAATTCATCAAAATGTCACTTTACAGGTTTATGCTCCAAGCTGTCCAAAATGATGACATGGATCCAATGCCAAACAAATCTTGAAGTATATCCAATTGGTGAAGGTGATTACTTGTGGTGCAGGTGGTTCCGGTTCATGTCCTGATTATGTATGCTATTTGCTGTAATTTGTGATTCAATACAACTGTGTCTTTCTGTAGAAGTACTTGATTGAATATCCATTCTGACAATGATGATGATCCACCCCTTTCCTTACCCTCTCTTAGGTCTAGTGCAGGGATACTATTCATTTTGGGATAGGAACTCCTATATTGTGCATACATCAATAACAGGTCACGATTTCTAACTATTTAAATGAGCTCATCCGGGAACTTCAACTCTGTTGTGAGCGCTGTTTGTCGTCTGCTTAGGTATATACTTAATTGAAGTTGACATTGAAATATTGGAAAAAATCCTGAAAAATTGTGCAGTTTCGAAAATTATCATAAAAACCTTACGTGATGCAAGGTTTAAATAAGGTTTAATTGTTTGTTTTATACATTTTAACCTCCGTTTGTCACCTCCTTTTATATATACACCATACCGCTGTTGTTTGTGTTCTGACTTGATGCAAGTCTATACCTAAGCAGATAAAAAACATGCGCCCACAGCACCATTAAGATATGATCACACAAAAGGTTAAGGTCCTGGATGAAGTAGCTTCCGATCGGCAATTTGAGATGTGCACACCCCTGGTCTAGTGTTCATGCAGCTTGATTGATGTTTGATGTAAATGAAGTTTACATTCTGTTTGACATAATACGTTAGGCCAGGGCGGTTTCTTAAAAAGATATGATCTGAAACCATAAAAAGTATAAGCATGAATATCATTTTAAAATATTCATTTGTTATTTGATTACAGTTTGGTTTACTCTATTGTTGTTTACCATTAGTTGAGCAAGGATGCCACAATAGACCACCGCTTATTGAAATGTAAGTTATAACACAAAGCTACACTATACAACACATACTTTAGTACTTAGTACACAGATTATCCATGTAGCCTTAGTTGATAAAATTATTTCGCCATCATTTATAAAATATTTCAATCCTACAAAGCCATTATTTTGTTTGATAACCTTTCTATGACACATAAATGGGGTCAAAGGGCAATATTTAGGTAAAAATTAGCTTGCCCCTTGCAGTGGTTACACTGTTAACTGTAATTCTACTTCTCCTATTTCTGTAATGATATGAAATAAGGCAACAAAAAGAAGAAGTTGACTTGCCCTTTCCGACCGATCCGAATTTTCGGAAATCTATGGTCGCTATTTTTTTAAAATTTTTTTCAATGTCATATTTTGGTAAGAAATAACAAAACATGTTCTGTTTACGTTTAAATACGCCATAAACATATAAAATCGTCATTTACTCACATACTTTACATCAACTATCGCAGCGGAAAGAAGAGGGCAAAACGGCAAGCTCCTTGCCGGGAAATCTTGCCGTCTCGTGGGAAATCTCGGATTTGGGAAGAAGAATAAAATTGAAGAAAAAAACACACCCTTATTTAAAAAAAAAATTCAACCAGCAACAATCTTTGTTTCAAAGATCGTCAATAAACACTTTCTTTTTGCGAGATCTAGGCCTATAAATTATGAATTCTAGGGATTTAATCAGCCTGCATCAACATACATTTCGCCTGCCCGGCATGTAAACAAACACGGTCGAATAGGGAATCTCCACATGATGACGTCGCATTATTGCTGCCGGGGTGTCCCGATTTTCAAAGCAAGGGAACTGTCAATCAAACATCGATTGATCTCAAAAATCTTTGATCGTGATTGGTTGATAGACGTCACATGGTGTCGTCGTTCGCCAAATATGAAATACGCCGTCATTTTTATAAGATCAAAATAGACTGGTGGGGGCTTCCCCTATTGCTAGGGTTGGGCAAATCTAGACATTTTTTACAAAACTGATGCAAAACGAGTTGTTTGCATGGCCAAATTTTGTGTAGAATCCAAATCTGTAAAACAAATTGACCTCCGATGACGTTTTACGTCGCTACTGATTAAAAATTCAAAATGGCCGCCAAAATGACTAAATTTTGCTTGTTAACGGCATATGTAGGGCTTTCAGAATGTCTTTTTATATGTTTCAGGGTCTGAAATCGTTGAATTGGATACTCTAAACACTAATTGGTGTGTATGGATGACATTTGACCTACTAACTAATCTTAAAATTCACAATGGCCGCCAAAATGACGGAATTTTGCCTATTAACACTTTCTTTTTGCGAGATCTAGGTCTATAAATTATGAATTCTAGAGATTTAATCGGCCTGCATCAACATACATTTCGGTAGCCCGGCATGTAAACTAACACGATCGAATAGGGAATACCCACATGATGACGCCGCGTGATTGCTGCCGGGGTGTCCCGATTTCCAAAGCAAGGGAACTGTCAATCAAACATCGATTGATCTCAAATTTTGATCGTGATTGGTTGATAGACGTCACATGGTGTCGTCGTTCGCCAAATATGAAATACGCTGTCATTTTTATAAGATCAAAATAGACTGGTAGGGCTTCCCCGGTTGCTATTGCCGCATAGGCACTCAACTCAGTGGTCACACATACTTCAGAGCTCCAGACAAAAGTTTTTAGCTGATATCCTCATCTACCAAGGATACATTACATATCATCTTAAAGGGATTTTCATCAGGAATCTACTGGTACTGATCTCATCATTAACTTTTGTGAATTTGAGGAAATAATTGTTGTTTTATATGATTTTCTTCAAACTTTGTTACACTATATTGGACCTGTTTGTGTACTTGGATTTATTGATGCAGTATTGATACATCATCACCTGTTTACATTGAACTACTCACAAGGACAATGGCTAATACAACCAATTACATTGAACTACACACAAGGACAATGGATAATACAACAAATGAGACAGCATCCTTGATCAATACATCATCACAGAGCTTACCAAATGGAGTATATCAAAACTTTTCTGGATTTAGCCAAGATGAAATATTTAATGACGATTTATATAAAGTTGACCTGAAATCCCAGTCTGCAACCATTTATGTCAAACCTGATACACATGCTAATATAATAAATGAACTTGAACTCTTATATGGCAAGCCAAAAGACCATGGAAAATATGGGTTGATATACAGAGGATATATCCTGAATAACTCATGTTTGGAATATGTCACCATGACTTATTATCCATCCACATGCACCATATCAACTCAGGGAAAAGGTTACCTAACATGGGTGAATAACATACTGCCTGACATTATGAGGAACATTACACAATCAAACATCTCATCCCATGGTAGTGAATTATCTCTGCTTAGATATGAAGAGGACTTCCCTCAACTCACATCTACACCACGCAAAACACTGGTCAGATCACCAACTACAATTACAACATCATCAAGCCAGACAGATTTTCTATTGAGCTCAACTTCAAACCAAACTGAACTTGACAACACATCGCAACAATCCAGCCAAACCGATTCCACACCAGTTTCATGCACATCTATGCAAACTACGATCAGTGGTGATACTGAATTAGGGTTACAGAAAGAAATCCAAAGACTTTCAAACTCCAACAAGGACCTTAAAACCCAACTTGTTGAATACCGTGATCTACGTGCTGCATATGCTCAACTGACAAGAACATTCCAAGAACAATGCAACAGGATTGAAACTCTACAAGCCCAGGTTACTAGCCTGAATAGTCAAACCCACGCTATCCCTTTCACCCAAGTGCAATCACCAATAAGAAAGACTGTAGAAATAAAAGCTCAGACTAGCGCTACAATCTCGTCAAACCCCTTCAGTATTCTTATGGATGAATTACAAGACCAACCACAATCTCTGGAGGCTGATAAGACAACTCCACCATCACCTATGAAACCTTCTACAACGCCAAAAGTCACCAAGCCTACAAGTACACCGACAAAGAAATCCAATGTCAAGTCATCAACCCCATCATCCAGTCGTACATCAACCACACCCCAGACCCAAAATTGTCCCCAGATTATAATATTTAGTAACTCAATTTGCAAACGCATAGATGAACAAAGATTTTATAGAGGAAAAACAACAAAAGTGTATACAAAAAGCGGAGCAACTATTGTTGACGTCCAGAAGCTAGTCACGGACTGTGAATATGACAGGCCAAATTATGTTATTCTTCAAGCATGGACGAATAATATGTTGCGCGAGTCAACAGAAGCCTGTGAGAGCAAAGCTCGATGTCTCATTGATGCTGCTCTGCAGAAATTTCCCTCTGCGCACATCATTATCTCAGGCATCCTCCCCAGACTGATCCCATGTACAATGAATAACATTGCGAATCGCCTTATTCATAATCTGAACTCTATATTTCACCGAAACTGTCGTGACAGCATCCGTGTTTCCTACGTAGACCACGTCCCATCTTTTGTTGGTGAGGAAGGGCACATACGCCAAGACTTGTACTGGGATAAGATTCACCTTAATGACCACGGTCTCGGCCGACTTGTAAACAATCTTAGGAAAGCCATAGACTCATCATACCCTACCAAGGGCAGACATCAGCAAATCACATAAAACAATTGTGCACAACTGACACGGGAAATGCAAATTTGAGTTCATGTAGTAATATAAATATATGCGGGAATACCTATTCTAAAATCTTTTGCGGTGAATGTTCTCGTAAAATTGTTAAGTATAATGATTTTGTAACTTGTAACAAATGTACTCTAGATTTTCATTTAAATTGTACTGAGTTTCAGCAGACAACAAATTGGGTCTGCAATGACTGTTTCTTTAAATTTTGCAATGATGAACTCCCATTTAATGACCGTTTTGTTGATCTAAATTGTAAATTACAAAAGGGCCTTAAAATTGTTCATGTAAATATTCAGAGTATTATAAATAAAATAGATTATATTAACCTATTATTACATGAAAACCAAATTCATGTTCTATGTTTGACAGAAACTTGGTTGGATAATGACATTGATAACAGCGATATACATATTAATGGTTACAGTATGTGTCGCTTAGACAGAAATAATGGGGAGTCTCATGGTGGTGGTATTATATGTTATGTTAAAGATGAAATCTCATTTAAGCAAAATATTGATCTTCTTAACAATGATATTGAGGCCATGTGGATAGAAGTCAATTTACCTCAAACTAAACCAATACTTATTGGTACAGTATATCGCCCTCCAAGTGCAAATGTTGAGTATGTAGATAAACTTGACTTGATTTTTCAAGAGTGTAATTCCATTTATGATGACGTATATATTCTAGGTGATTTTAATTTAGATCTTTGTGATGCATGTAAATCTAAGAAAGTAAAAAATCTAGCTCAAAATAGCCACATGAACCAATTGATTTGTGACTATACTAGAATAACCAATATAAGTCAAACCATTATAGATTTAATTTTTGTTTCTCGTCCAGAGCTTGTTGTATCCTCTGGTGTACATAGTCTAGGACTTAGTGATCATTCATTGATATATGTAGTACGTAAACATAGGCAAATAAAACTTCCCCCTAGGACTGTGAAATCCAGATGTTTTAAACATTTTGATGATACAAACTTTATTAACTCAGTGCAGAATATTGATTGGGATCAAATTGGTTATATTGATAATGTTAATGCTGCACTTGAAAAGTGGCAATCACTATTCACTAATGTATGTGACACTCATGCACCATTCAAAGAGAGAAGGATTAAGGGTCACCTTCCTGAATGGGTCAATTATGACTTTCTCAAGTTTTCTAAAGATAGGGACTATTATTATGCTAAGGCCCATAAAACTAATGAACAAATATATTGGGATAAGGCTAAGACTCTAAGAAATAAAGTAAATAATATGAAATTTTATCTCAAGAAGAACTATTATAATGAAGCAGTTAATAATAATATTCATAATAGTAAAAATTTATGGAAAGTAATCAAGAAAATAATTCCCAACAAGACTTCACCTGTACCAAGTAACATTGTACATTCTGATGATGGCTCACCTAGTTCAAAGGATACAGCTAATGCATTTAACAACTATTTTACTTCTATAGGGGAAAAACTTGGTGAGAAGTTTGATAATGATATAAATAATAATTGTCCATGTAATAATTCATGTTCTGGGATTAACAATGATATTAATAATACTTCCAATGATAAATTTATGTTTTATGATATTACTCCTGAATTTGTTTATAATCAAATTAATAATATGAGTAATGATAAGTCAGCAGGGTTAGATCAATTTAATGTTAGGTTGCTCAAATTAGGTGCACCCTATATTTCAAAATCTCTTGCTTTTATTTGTAATTTGTCACTGAGAAGCTCTGTTTTTCCTGATGACTGGAAAAGGGCAAAGGTAACACCTATTTATAAATCAGGGGATAAATCAGATGTTGGTAACTATAGGCCAATTTCAGTGCTGCCAATAGTGTCTAAAATAATTGAAAGAGCTGTTCATAACCAACTGTATAAGTATGTAAGTACTAAGGGGATTCTTTCTAGTGCTCAATCTGGCTTTCGTGCAAATCACTCTACAACAACAACTCTACTAGATGTACAAGATTTTATTCTCAATAATATGGATAATGGTTATGTCACAGGTGCCATTTTTCTTGATTTAAAGAAAGCATTTGATACTGTCAACCATGAAGTGCTTATTGATAAATTAAAAGGGTATGGTGTTGATGGTATCGAGCTTTTATGGTTTAAATCTTATCTCAGTAATAGATCACAGGCTGTAAATGTTAATTCTAATCTTTCAGAGTTTGAGCAGATAAATATTGGTGTTCCACAAGGCTCAATATTAGGACCTCTGTTATTTATTTTATTTGTAAATTGTTTACCAAATGCTGTAAATTGTAAAACTATAATGTATGCTGATGACACCACTTTACTATTTAGATCAAAATGTACCAATGAACTTTCAACTTCTTTGACATCAAACCTAGATCTAGTTGCTAATTGGTTGAAGGCAAACAAACTTACATTAAATATCAATAAGACTAAAGTTATGCTATTTGGTACCAGACACATGTTAGATAGGTTTAATGAAATTTCACTCACCTATAACGATGCTATGATTGAAATGGTTAAAGAATTTAAATATCTCGGTGTCAAATTTGATAGTACCATGTCTTGGTTATCACATATAGATTACTTAGCAAATAATGTTTCCAAGAGAATCGGTGTTATTCGTCGTGTAAAGCATTTTCTTCCACATCCAACTCTTGTAATGTTATCCAATGCTCTTGTGATTCCTCATTTTGATTATGCCAGCTCAGTATGGTCCAACTGTTCAAATTCATATCAGTCAAGACTTCAAGTCTTACACAACCGTTTAGCCAGAACAATATTATCTGCTGATATACGAACACCAATAAATGATATGATGAACTTACTTCATTGGACAAAACTAAGTGATAGGTGGAAAATGCAAATGCTTATTATCTTATTCAAATGTTTAAAAGATATAAGTCCAACCTATTTATCATCCAACTTTGAATTTGTACATAACTCTCACAATCATACTACCAGGAATCATTCAAGTAATACTTTAATCATTCCTAAAATCAACTCAAATTCTGGTATGCGCACTTTTCTTTTCAGATCTAGCCATCTGTGGAACAATTTATCACCATCTATTCGTATTGATTTAGAAAATTTGTCACTAGGTCAATTCAAATCCTATATTTCCACTGTATCATAATTTGTATTATATTTAAACACTGTAACATTTGTTATTTGTATGTACTTATGATGTATCGAAATGAGGGCCTGCTTGGAAAGCAGTGCAAGTCACTGAAGCATATTACCCTCAATAAAGAAAGCATAAATAAATAAAAAATAAATAAAAAGGCTGTTATCTGCGAGCGAGCAACATCGATCATTCGATCGTACAATTGGTACAATGTGTTGGGAAAGAGTAATCGTGTTTTGTGTAGTATCTGCTTGTTTAAAATAAAAATAAAAATAAATTTATTTTTTAAAAATCTGACTGTCCGACCCACATTCTTGACTGAAAAGAGTTATTTTTTGTTTCAACACAACCGATGTTTATGGAATGCTCACAAGAAGCTTAACAATAGCTCTTTGAATTTAGTGTGGATATAGGAGACTTTCACACAATGACTAAACAATTGTGTTCAGATGTAATTTTATAATTTCCAGGAAGTTGTCTCTGATGCATATGTTTAAGGCAATAGTCAATCAACAATAGCTAGTGAACACAATAACTCAGTTGTATACATTGTAAAGCTCAAAGTGTGTCAATTCATAAAGCCAATATGTAATAATTATTAGAAAATAAATAAAGTTGAAAATAATTTCACACAGTCATATTTTAATTGGCCTCAAGTTCTTATACATTTTGTTTCAATCATTAGACCAGATACGTTTTTATTTAAAAACAGTGTTTAAGGTGGGAAAATCAGGGGGAAATTAATTTAATTACCTAACTCAAAATTGGCTTAGTGGAGCTTGTATAGCAACAATACATGATCTAAGTCATTTCTCGATCAATTTGCTAGCATGTTCCTCAGATGCCTTAATATGATAGCATGTCATCTAAGGTTTTATATTAGGCCAAACAAAGAAGATAGTCTGTTTCAGAAACATTTTGCAAATAAGCTAAGTGCTGTGCCATTTTTTTTAATTTTTTTTTTTTAGAAAATAGGCTATGAGGTATGCAATTTTTTTATTTTTGTTGTTACATATTGCTAATCAAAGCTTCAGAGAACTTTTTTAAGCTTTTTTTTAAAAATCAAGAAAAAAACAATAAAAACAAAACTATAAAAAATAAAAAAATAAATGTTTAGGCCTCAGCTCATAGACCTACACACCATAGCTCATTTCACGTAGGCGGGCTTCTTTGTTTGGCCTTACTGCTATTCATTTCCCCTTTAGACCTACTAGCGGCGTACCCTCGCTACGCTCGGGTCCCCGCTAGATGGTTATGCCACCTCTGAAACCACATAAACCCCGTACAACACCCACCCCACCCCAAAACCAGGTTGATTTATAACCATATCCCTTCTAAAGGCATTATAAACCCCCTACAACCCCCCCCCCCCCCCAATTAGGTTGATTTATAACCATATCCCTCCTAAACCATTTACCGTGGCTACCGTTTATTAACCCCTACCTCTCAAACCGCATCAAGTTAACCCTCGATACTATTAAAACAAACTCCCTACAATCGCCCCCCCCACCCCCCCCCACCTCACACTGCATCAACACCAACCAGGTGGATTTATAATCATAACCCCTCCTAACCATTTCCCGCGGCTACTTCTTCATTAAGTCTTAACCCTATCCTAAAACATTTCCCGTGGTTTACCCCCCCCCCCCCCCCCCATGCACACACCCAAACCAGTTTGATTTATAATCACAACCCTCCCTATCCCGTGGCTAGTTCATTAACCCTCGGTCCCTTAGATTGTTTGGCACGCCAACTTAAAGTAAAGAAATCAGGTTGCTTCATTAACCCCCGCAAAACGCTACTTGTACCATTATAACCCTAGGCCTATCCTAAACCATAATTTCCCGTGCTTTTACACCGGCCGCCCCCCCCCCCCCTCCCCAACATGACACCAAATACCCTACCAACACTGTACAGGCCTATAACCATTTCCCGTGTGGCTTCTGCGCCATGTGTAGGGGTGCGTGTGCCGCGGCAGTGAGCCTTGCGCAAACATGCACGCGACGCGTTACCACGGTAAGTTTACGCTGTGTAGTACGCGCAACGCACAATGTTGTTCAATTCTAGTGGCATTTCGAGCCAAAACTGAGAGGTTTTTTGCTGTTTTTGGAGCCAATTGTTAACCAATTTTACTGAAATAAACTTTAACGCCCTTCCCGTTATTTCCTCTATCTTTCATGCAAATTAGGCGCCACTTTGATTAAAAGCAACGGAGAAATAAGGATAACAAATAAACAAATAAACAAACACACAAACACACAAACATACACCGTTTCCAGATTTATAGTAGGATATCTCCATAATGACTAATTTGGACAAACTTGCAGGAGAAGGACTGTTTTAGATTGAAGGTCCCATAGTGGTCACTAGAGTGTAAAATAAGCTTACTGCTTGGGAAGCTTTGTGGCAGCAATATACTGGCCTTTAGTCAGTCCCAATAACACGTAGGAACACTGTTGGCAGCAGTGCAGTGCTATGGAGTTTGTTGACCACCATTAGGCCGTGGTGGACGACTCCTCAATAGTGTGGTGAAGTAGTGGCGTCCTCCACCTCTGTAGAGTAAGCTACAGTTGAGCCTGATATGGGCGGCTTCCCATAGACCATTTCAAATTGAGATCGGAAATCTTCGGAAAAACAGGTCACATGGAGTAGGTGCGTTGCGCGTTCTTCGCAACAATTGATCGCATTCACAGCATTGCCCTAGTTGATTGTCCGCCTATGTTTACACACACGCGTGCACACATGAGAAGTAAAACGTGGAACGAGACTATTTTGTTTTTTTATCAACAAAGGCGCTGACGGACAAATTCCAAATGTATCGAGCAGACGGTAAAAAGTGAAAATATTACCCCAAATCTCTTTCATCTCACTCGTTTTTGTAACTGAAATGCCGCAACATCAACTTTATGAAGGATACAATCTATCACCAACACCAGCGCAATCTACCACACGGGCAGACGGGTGAAAAACACGTTGTTTTTCTCCGGCCGCATGGCCATGACCTGTCAGGAGCTGACAGGTCATGGAACCGAGTGTCAAACAATCGGCTAATCGGAAACATTCGGAACCGATCGTATATTTTCGGATTTGAAATGGTCTATACTCATCGGCCATAACAAGAGGGATCAGACTGTAGAATTCTGATGTCGTCCATTGAGATATCCGGTCAACTATAATGTGTGATTTATTTTGTTGTTTTAGTCCAGGTATACCAATTGGGTTTTCATTGCTTCTCAGTATGGCAGAATTCTTGGGATCATTGCCAAAGGGAGCTGATCAGGTAAATGGAACCAGGATTTTACTTAAGAATTACATAATAATAATTTATTTTGACAATTAAGAATTTAAATATACTAAGACAATAGAAAGGAAAATAGGTTCATTATTATAACAGCATGTAGGTAGGTAAATATCAGGTACATGTAGAATACAGAAATCATTTTGTAATCATGTACAAGACTCCTTATCACATCAAATACAACATGAGGTGAGGTGACATTGAGTATAGATATTGCATGCGAGTATCAGTTTTGGAAGAGAAAGATTTGAGACAAAATTAAATAGAATCACAGAAGTCATCTCTCGACATGGCCTGGAAATAGCACCTGCCCATAGCGGGTAAATTTTGCGTCAGGCGGGTGAAGATACAATTGCACCGCCCAACTGGTGGGTAAACATTTTCAAACTCTCAGTGTACACTGGTGGAATTTCTGTTGGGCAGGTATTTTTGTGATTTACCTGTCCGACTGGCTAGTTGAAAAAAATCTGAAGTTCTAGCCCTGCCCTCGACAGATACTATAAAAGATCTGCTTGACAATATGGGGGAGCGTGTTGGCGCAGCGGATTGTTCTCTCGCCTTGCACCAATGAAACCCGGGTCAATTCTGTGCACGACCCCAGGCTTTATGTGCATTTGGTTTATCATGATCCATGCACGCTTTCGCTGGTTTTCTCCGGGTACTCCGGTTTCCTCCTGCTTTCAAAATCAGTGATCAGTTGTTTCGGTTATCAAAAACTTCCTTGACCCAATGGTATTTGGGGAGCTGCATTGAAAAATGTATGATGTTACAATCTAAGTGCGGATAGTGGTTTGCACCTGAATTGGCTGCACCCTAGATGATGTGATCTGATTCAGATGATTCACCAGCAGCGAAATTACAGGGCTTTGAACCCTTTGGAAAAGGCGCTATATAAATACTGATTATTATTATTAGTATTACATGTATAATGATCATCTGTCATGTGACTGCCTAGTAGGCAGTCATATAAATGGGGTATCACTATTCTGAAATCTGAATGGAAATGTTGCATTGGCATTAAAGCCATTTTTTTTATGTATTTTCAATTATTTTCTTCTGGTACGTCTGTTCTTGAGTTACCAAATCAATCCATCGTAAGATATAGTAATTTGCAACTCTTGTCATCAAAATGTGTCTTATTTCAGTTAGTACAGGGTGTCCCAATAGTTTCGAAACCTTTTCAAAAGCTTATATCCCCGGTTAAACAATTTGCAGTATAAAAAGAAATATATATTTAGATAGAGAAGACTTGTAAAATTATTTTGGTACCAAACTTACAATAACAGCTATCTGTGTTGCCAAAATACAGACAAAAAGTTTCTTGTACTGTAAAACAGCACTTTCATATAAAAGTGTAGTATATTGAGCTGAATAAAGTCAAGGAATTAAGCGACAAACGGAAAGAGGTAGGGAAAAGAAAAAAAGGTTCTCTACAATGATTCTTTTTATTTTCAGATTGTGAACATTACTAAGTGTAAACCTTTTTTGAACAAAAGCAACATGTGATTGCAGTGACATATTGTATACAGTGCGTCCACACAAACTCGAACAATTGTATGGTATTGCGAGTTATGTGGCCAAACTTTTCAGCGTGTGTCTTATATTGAGGGGCATACAATTAAATCATGTTTGGTACCGAAATCATTCTACAAGTTTTCTCTTTCCAAATATATTTTCCATTTGGTTGTGACTTATTGTAAGAGAGATACAAAATCTTTAAAATCGTTTTTCGAAACTTTTGGGACACCATGTATTATCTGTAAATTGTGTAATTTCAAAAACTTTGAGGAGTCTTTGGTATGGTATAGTTTGATTAGCGAACCTCCTTACAGCAGCAAATGAATACAGAAGGATGTGGGCATGCATGAAAGCATATAATGTGGATGCATGCATACGGCCAAAATCGTGTGTGTGTGGCCAAAATTGTGTGCGTACACTTTTGCGAGCGGAACGGTAAAAATAGCATATTTCTTGCCAATTTAAATTATAGTATTTAATATTGATAGCTAGAAAAGTTATAACATGTTATGTTATTCTCAATTTTTGCAGACATAAGGCATACATTCATCTCATTTAGTATTAAGATGTTATTTACTTGGGAATTTTTGACACCAAATTGTTCCAATAATCATACATTTTGTTCTTTCCTTTATTACAGACTCACCCCAAAGTACAGGATTTACACACCTATATCAGTCAAGCAGCTCCATTTGGTACACCTACAGACATTAACCCAGCTACAGTGAGGGCTACACTAATAAGTAGACCTAGTACACAAGTCTCAACACAAGCCAAGGTACATGTAGTTACATGAGGTGCAAACTTGATTCATATTTTCTATGTGGTTTATTGATATCTAAAATATGTGACCCGTGATGTAGTGATTTTACATCCTATTAATAACATAACAGAAAGGAGCCAAAGGATCATCATATGTATTGGAATAGCCTTTAATCAATCAACTATTGAAATATTTGTATTGTTAAATATTTTTTATACATTAACCCTAACCCTACCATATACCACAAAATACCATGACTGCGCACGTTGGTACCACCCGGCGTGGACGTTTTTCAATGAAAAATTGGACCCAGCCCATATATATAGTTGGGCGCAATATACTCCGCCAACTAGCCTTGACACCCGTAGTGTAGTGGGGAATCGTTCGCCGCTGGTGCTGGAGGTCACTGGATCAAATATCGGGGGGATATTTTGGTCAATTGTACACATTGAAAAAGAAAATCTGAAAAAGCGGGGGTAGAGTTAGGGTTAACAGTTAATATGATAGTCATATAAGACACGATTTTGTTGGTGGTTATCTAAGATATTGATAATATATACAATACACCCCAAATAAGACAAATTACCATTATCTGGCCCTGAATATATACAAAATGACTCTATGGTCTTTTACACCAACCCTCTTTATTTCTCAATATTGGAAATAACCTATTAGAATCCAATTAACTGTTTTTATCAGCAACCAGCATGGAAACCAAGTTCATTAAAGAACAAACCACAGCTACATCTAGCTGTAACAGAACATGTACGAGCAGTTATGTATGACAATCCCCATATGGAAGATGTCTGTCAAGTCTATGGCAGTATAACGTGTAAGGTGAGTCTTAAGGTAGCAATAGTTTATTATAAACCCTCTAATTTGTTAGTAAGCGATAGAAGGCTGTGTCTGTGCAGCTGGTTCCCAATATCTCGGGTCCCCAGGAAGACGCATCAATTGTTATGCTCATTACATACTAGCCAGTCGCAGATTGTGGTGATTTGGAGTCGCTCGATGGATTATGTAATACAAATCGCCCACAGCAACTCGACAGATCGAATGACCAGTCGCGCACCAGTTGGATTGAAGTCAACTACAGCAATTCAGGCCTAGCGTCCTGGTGTTACATTTGGAAAGTTACGTGAGGTCGCCGCTGACTTGATTGTATTCGATTGAACAACAAATCATATAAATGACGTCAGCGGGGACGACCCGGATCACAAAGCGACCATAGTATCAGCATTACAGGTACAGACAGTCCACCTTGGGACAAATCCAACTCTTACACAGATATTGTGCCACTTTCATGGCTGAATGAATTGTTATGACACGATGAGAAGAGTGTCATTTGTCCACTGAATCACAATATAGAGATCCTGATAAACCATGTGATATGTGGAAGTTGAAAGGGTGCCCTCATTGCTGGAATTGCTTTTTGAAAGGGAGCTCTCATTGCTGGAATTACTTTTTGAAAGGGAGCCCTCGTTGCTCTCAGGTATAAAAGATACTTCTATTACTATTAAAAATTTGCTAGGGGAATGATACTGGAGCTTAATTTTGAAACATCTATTCATAATAAGTCATATTGAGCTCATTTTGCCATATATTTTTGAATTGGATTCCTAGAATAGGGTTAGGATTTGATATGCTGTCATTGTACTACACTTATTTTAATTTTTTCTAAATGTTGTATATAACTGTATTATTGTTGTGCAATTGTATTTTTATAACGCCCTGCCCTGTGGTCAGAATGGGCCCTGATGTAATGTCACTTCTTAATATAAACATGTTTGTATGTGGTTGAATAATTATGATTTTTTTATATATTTAAAAATTGTAACAAAAAGTATTGCCACATATTTTCTGGAATGAAAAGAAGGAAACAAAGAATACTGAGGTATAATGCCAACCCAAACCTGACTCCTATTTTCTATATATTTGTTATTTCTAGGCTGAATTAGAGGGTACAATACCTGAAGTGACCCTTAAGCTATCAGTGCCACAGGACTCCCCACCCCTTGACAATCTCATTGTTCACCCTTGTGTACAAGCAGCTGACACACAATTTGTAAATACAGGTAAGGTTTCATTAAATATGGTTCTCTTTCAATTTCAAGGTAAAATGTGACCAGTCACATCAAAATGGGGCCTTTGTCGGCAGTATGCATTATAGGATATTGACAAAATAAAGCGTGAAAAAACAAAAGAAATAAATAGGGATTTCAGCTTAATATTTCACATCTAATCTGAATGCATTGACCAAATGCATCAATCGAGGTGTCATTGTAAAACTTACAAAACACAGTTTTGCATCAAAAAGAACATCTCAATTTTAATATTGACCGACAAAAGCCCCCTTTTGATGCGACTGGTCACAAATATGGCCAAGGACAAAATGCCCTGTTCTATGGCCTGCTTGACCAACAATTTTGAAATTGATAATTGATATACAAAATTTCAGATTTTAAACATTTTTTAAAATTAAAAAGCCATCGGACTGACCGATTCCACTCGAAACATCCTTCCAACTGTGGAACTTCTTTTCATAGCTGAATATTCAATATTGGTGTTCAGCTGTACAAACAATAATTTAATTTCAAATTAAAAGAATTTGGGGTCAATTAAGCCATTGAAGATTGGTATTGTCTCATAGAAAATGCCCCTCCATCGTTTGATGGTTCAGTTTGCTATTGTTCTCTATTATCCAATTAAAAGAAATTTAGGTCCATCCAGCTATTTCAAATAGTAAGTACCTACTTGATAGTACATTCTGTTATTATCCTCAATTCATACACTCTATGTAGTGTTGAACCAATCAGGAAGCAGGAATTACAAAAACGCGGAGTGCATTGAAAGTGTCCACCTGCACTCCGCGTGTGCGCCGTTCAAATCACGCAGTGCGCGTTTTGTTTTGATTCGTTGTTCAAGATTCGCGGGTTCGCCGATTTTCACTGCGGGTGTTAGCAAACTTGTTAAAGTGTTTTTAGTCGTTTTACATAGATCAAAATTATGCTTAAATTGTGATTTTTATTTGTATAGTGTCGTGTATGAATTAGGTCAATGCATGCGTATGTTTTGTTTCTCGAAAAAAAAATCGGGGTCGTGCCATTATTCACACATCAACATCAGCGCGCGTGCATTGATTTGTCTAATTTCTCTCGAAACAGAACATACGCATTTATTGACCTATAATCAATGTATAACCAAGGAAGGGTAACATTTAATTTACAACTGAGTACAATGCCAGAATGCAATAATGTGTCATCGACTGCTGTAATTCACTTGAATCATCAGATTCAGATCTATGACAAAATTGAATTTGAAGACGACCTTTTTGTACAATACAGATGCTTCAGATGAGGTACTTACTAATCCCGTGGGGAATTGTATGGTACAGGATTTGACGTACATTAGCCACATATTCCTGTGGGTATTTCATTAGATTATTGTTTTATAGACAAACAAGTATTTACTTATTGGATGCTCAGCCTCCTTGGGGAAATTCTAATGTTACCTAGGTAATCTTACAAATGCACAAATTTTAAAGGCATATTATGCAATCTTTTTCATGGAATGCCCTCTATCTTTGAGCTTTTCCTCTAAATGCAATTTATCATGGTCTGAATGGGTTAAAATAGACTGTCGGGGTTAACTCCGACAACTTATTTTTGATGTGTTTTTTGGTTCGTAAAGAATTCAATAGTTTAACACTGTGTTAACACCGTTTACATTGTTTCTGGTTATGATCGCAACTGTTCATAAGTGAACGCAATAGTACCGAATGATTTTTTATGATGAAAATTTAAAAAATGTGTTGACAATTCCTTAAATAATTCAGAAGCAGATTTCCATTGTGATTTAGTAAAGTTATGATATTTTCTACGGAAAATACAGTCAAGACCTTTCTAGAGTCATGACCTTAAGAATTTGAACTGAAAAAAATAAGTTGATATGATTGACAGGAGGAATTGTCTACTTAAAAATGATTGTGATACAGCAAAATCTGGTAAAAGGTTTTCGTTTTCTGTCTTAACAAATTAACCATCTGCAATCCTACATTTTATTGAAAATCCCATTGACATTATGAAAATTAGTTTTGGTAGATATTAATTTTGAAGGATTCTCAAAACAAGAAAACAAAACAATAATATTCTTATGTTAAGCTACACCATCACAAATTACAATAAAAAAGATGAAAAAAGTAATCAAAATTTACTTACATATGAAGTAATGTGGGCCAAGTATTAAACGATGAGGACATGCTGTAGGTCCCAGGTATGCATCAACTGCACGTTTAAATAAATAGTCTATAACAAAGAATAGTCTGATATTTAACGAAATTTTATTTGTTTTATTCCGTCATAGAACCTAAAGTACACTATTTCCAATACTGATAACTTTATATTTCATGTTGTTTCATTTATTCTGATACAGATCAACTGAAGACAAATCTCTCCTTAACTCAGAGGAAATTACGTTTCACCCCACCCGCGGAGATGTTTCTCTTATGTCATTACACCATGCATGATACCCCAGTCTTACCCATCACAGCAACATATCAGATGAAAGGTAGCGATATGGAAGCAAATATCATGGTCAAGATGAAACTCAACAAACGGGTCAAAAATTGGTTTGAATACTGTGAGGTACAGCTGCCATTTTATAACAGGTAAGGGAGTGTTATAGATCCCGCTTAATGTCACATATGTGACTAGTCACTTTATATAAAAGGCTTTATTGGTCAAAAAGAAAATTGAGATATTATTTTCTTGCTAAAGTGTATTTTGTAAGCTTTAATATGACACCTCTCTTGATACATTTGGTCAACGCATTCAGATTTTATGCGAAATATTAGGTGGAAATTCCTTTTTATGCTTTACTTCCTCAAAATTTTATAATACATATTACCGACAAAGCCCCCTTTTGATGATGATGACAAGGTAACCTATTGCCAAATCTAGGTAGACTATTTTCAAAACCTATCCAATGGTGTATCTCCACTTCACTTAGTCTGCCATTGCTTAAGCGAATTAATACAAAAGAACAAAGGCACGCATGAAGGCAACAAGCACATTGCATCATATGTGTGATGCGTGCCTGCTGCCAGAACCGCATGCATGTGGCTATAATCGCTAGCGCACGCTTTCATTACTTTTGTGAGCGAAGAGATAAAAATCTAATATTTCTCGCCAATTTGGAACTGATTAAACTATAGCCCTGCACAATTTCATATTTGTCTTAGATCAAACTACAGGGTGAGTAAAAAACCCCTGCAATAGTGGAAAGAAGCCATCTTGTTTTCAAAACCAAGTTGAAGTTTGAAACTTTTTAAACGTTGCAAGAATGATATATTTGTTCCTAACTTTATGTGAAAAGATGAAGTCAATCGCAATTTTCGTTTGTCTTTGGTGAACCTTTTTGCTGCACAACCCAATTTACATGTTTGTCCACGAGCATAGTGATTTGCAATTGAAATTGCACACATTTCATATTCACATTTGATTATCCCGCCAACAACAATTTGGAATAATTTCATTTTTATTCAATTCTAGAGCATTATAAGGAATTCACAGCATGGGTTATATTAATTGATTATTTTATCTCCTACGTTAACAAGAAATGAAGCATTAAATTCCAATTACGTCACAAATTTACTCCAATTTTCAACTGTTAATGAGAGAGACATTTTGCAAACTTAATGCCTGCTTTGGGTATTTCGTGGACAAGCGTGTGAAATGGGTGCATGGGTAAAAATGTGAAGTTAGTAGCAAATATGTTATTCTTATAACGTTTGCAAAATTTCAAACATCAACTTGGATTTGAAAACAAGATGGCTTCTTTCCACTATTGCAGTTTTTTTGACTCACCCTGTACAGACAACTCATTTATATTTTCAATTTTGTCAAGATTTGATTCAACAGTTACCATTTGTTCTATATACCAAACACCTAGAAAACCAGTCTACTCAGCTTTGGATTTTATTTATGGGCGGTATACTTCAAAAATTAAGGACAACAAGAGCATGTATACAATTGTTAACAACAGTTTGTAATTTATTAAAGTGTTGTAAAATTTAGTTGGTCACTATAAATTAAATTATATCTTTCCCTTACAATGTGCCCAGACACAATCTATTTCAGACCTAGATAGGAACATAGATTGGTGGATTACTATTTCTATTCATTATCGATATGATCAAATGCGGGTGCTATTTGTGCAATTTAGTTTTCAATCAAGAATAATGGTTCAGCCAAGTGTTTCACTCCCACGCTTTTACCGCCGAATTGGGCTGCTTCCGACTTATTTGTCCCGTCAAGAAAAAAGATGGGATTATTTTTCATCAAAGGTACCAAAATATTATTGATGTGACCTGATTGAATTGATTTCATTACAACACTGATTGCAAAAATGCAATTAGTTCATCAAGAAATAAGTTAGCAACTCTGTTTTAGTTTAGCAGTATTTCTTATCCCATAACATGTACATTGAAGGCCAATATTGCGAATGTCTTTTGTAATCTATTGGGACTACAAATAAATCAAAATATAAGATGCACATCCTATTACTTTATGGATTACATTTCATCTTCTAATGGACCCATTGATTGTAAGCTATTAATAGATAGCTGTCTTTGTTATCCAAGTGGGTGAAGTTATTTGCTATTTGTAGGGGAATAAAACATTTGATATTTTGATTGTGGTGTATTTTACAATGTGGTAGTGACAGTGGTCTTGGGCTCCAAAAATAGTGACGCTTTTATTCAAGTACAATATTGGACAATTAACGATAATATTTTACTGAAATTTGTGTTTGTTAAACATAATGGAGATTTAATTTCTATAGAATCCATTACGTAATAAGTATGCATTTATTAGATTACAATATTGGTCAATTGATGAAAACATTTTTGTAAAAGATTTTGCGGAGATTTAACTTCTATAGAATCTATTCTACAATAAGAAGGCATTTTAAAAGATTAAATTGGTTAATTGATGATAATTTTGGGTTGAATTTTGAGTTTGTTATTAGATTACAATTTGGGTGAAATAATGATCATATTTTATTGCATTTTGAAATGGTTTTAAAGATATTGGAGATTTGATTACTCTAGAACCCATTCCACAATAAAGAGTAATTTAAATAGATTACATTTACAATATTGGTTAATTGATGATAATATTTTGTTGAATTTGTTATTAGATTACAATTTGGGTCAAATAATGATAATATTTTGTTGAATGTTGAAATGGTTTTAAAGGTATTAGAGATTTGATCTCTCTTGAATGCAATTCACAATAAAGATGCATTTTATAAGTCAAAATTGTGATAATATTTTGGGGAATTTTGAGTTTGTTATACGATTACAGTTTCGATAAAATTATTATAGATATTTCATTGAATTTTGATTTTTTTTTTAATATGATCACATATTGGTCAATTAATGATGATATTGTGTTTAATTTTGTGTTTGTTATTAGTTGGGGTTACATTTTTACATTATTGGTCAGTTAATGATGATATTTTATTGATTTTTGAGTTTGGTATAAGATAATGGAAATTTGGTTGCTATGGAAAGCATTCCACATTGACCTTGGTTACCACATATATCCTTTTTGTCATTTTGAGGCAAGATAAAAATATATAGTGCTCATTATATATATATACAATACAACCAATTTATTGTAGCATATGCGAAAGATCACTAACCCAACTGGAATGGTGGGGAACAATATATACAAGAAAACACCAAAAGGGAAAGGAAAATACGAAGAAGAAAAAGATAATACACAACGTTTCGGCAAGATATACTGGCCTTTATCAAGAAAAATAGCGTTTTATATGTACAGACAGTAGCGTAGCCAGCGGGGGGGGGGGGGGGGGCAGGGGGGGGCAGACTGCCCCCCCCCCCCCCCGGACACCTAAAATGGGGACGGAGAAGCGGAAATATGGGGACGGAGAAGCGGAAAAATGGGGACGAGAAATTGTTCATGTGGTACATTTACTGTGCGTTTTTTTTTTACTGCGAAATTTTTTGACCTCAAGCGGAAAAATAGGGACGAGAAATTGTTCATGTAGTACTTTTACTGTGCGATTTTTTTGGACTGTGCGATTTTGTTTGGACTGTGCGAAAATGTTTGACACCCCCCCCCCACCCCCACTTACGTCAAATTCACGAGGTAAGTGACTAGAAAACAAATTGGGGCAACCTTTTTGTGTTTTGTGTTCCTTTTGCGACGTCTGGTCCTCTCTTAAAAATAGGGACGATATTGATGTTTGCCCCCCCGGAATGACAATGCTGGCTACGCGCCTGTGTACAGAATTTATTGTAGTTAGAAATAATAATAAATTGGTTGTTTGTGTCAAATATGACAAGAGGTTTATTTATTTATCTACTATAATGACATGGTCACTGATATTAATTGCATAGGTATTTGTTTAAGTCATTGTTGTCAGGGGCCGAAGCTAGAAACATTTCAATGGGTTTGTTTTCCTGCTCAACTGAGCAATTCATTAGATGAGACAACAATTACCATCCTCCTCACAGGTAGTACCTCACCTAGTACAACAAGTCATACTTAAAGTAATTTGTCATCAGTTGGTATTATTCATCATAGGGTATTTTGCATGTTTCACTATCTATCCCCATCCTAAGTATGACTCCTTCTAAATAAAATTTTTGTGGTAATTTACGTATCGCTTACCAGAGCTCAAAAACACATTTCTTTGTACTTGTTCTTATCTACTCTTCCTCATCTATTCTGCCATTCGTTTAAAATGTTGTAAAAATGTAATATTCCCTTGAAATTTAAGGTGAAATTCTAAGCCAATTCACTTCAATGGCACTAGCGATGTTTATCGAAACTCGACTTTGATTTTATTAAAGGAGGCTGATAGAGGTATCGCGAGTGGTTTTAAAACATTCCCAGCTCGTAAGGGTGTGCGTACATAGACGTTTGTTATTTTGCGATGGGGGACGATACTGCGTGTTGCATGATGGGATAGCAAGAAAATTCCGAAAACTTATTCTGCCATTGCGTTACACGCTTTATGTGCTGCAATTAGTAGAATACGCATTTACGTAACTGTCTCGTGATGACCAATTAGACTTAAGTTTAAAAAATAGAAGAAATAGTGTACTTTAGGTCCCAGCCGTACATCAAGTCTTTGACGGAATAAAACGCATCATTTAGTTATTATGAGGTGTGTTATTATACCGTGTAATCAATGCATGCTTGTAACACTTTATCCATTCTGTTAGAATCATACGGATAGTAAGTCCACATATATTACATATTTGTAATTCTGGTGCCTATATAAACACAACCTCTGTGGTCCAGTGTGTAATCTTTCACTGCATTAGCGAGAGTGACTGGGTGCTAGACTGTGTTTATAAGGTCTTTGTAAATTTCTTATATTATTTAAAATTTGTAACAGGTTTGATATTCACTACTATATTTGTGAATGCTTCTATATGTATATTAAGATATATTATTCAAAGAACAATGACAGTTATTTGTATTAACTGTTAAAATCAATTAAACATTTATCCCTGGATTCAGAGAGCCACTCTCTTCCAAATGTATAATTCCTTGAAATGAATTTGGTCAAAATCTAATTCAAAATATCACAATTTCTTTTTCATACCCATAGTATAAGCATTCTGATTTGTGAAGGGAAGTATAATTCACAAAGTCATTTTCTTCAAAGCTGTAAAGAAGTAAAAAAAAGCATAACAGATATATTTCATTTTGATCCATCAAAATTCAAAATTGCATTTTTTTTAAATGGAAAATCTTGTGAGCTATGTTAAAAACTAAAGACGTGGGTTATTTTGGGATTTATTATCACAAGGCTTTCATTTTCAAAGAGTCGGTCAATTGTAGATAGGAAATCAAAACTATATAACATTGTCAAGCAAAGCTTTTGATATAATCTGTACATAATGCCTGCCAGGTCATATTGTATAATTTGATGCTTATATCTGATATTTGAGCATTGATATCTGATCATTGTTGCAGTATCCCTATAGACAAATTACAATTATCAAGGCATGCATGAAAGATGGTAAGATAAAGAGATATTAAAATCAAGAATTGGTTTCATTTTATGGTGGCAACGTGGATGATCTGACTCCTTTGTGACTTCCTATTAATACCAATCTAGATTTCAGCTCTTACTTGGTGATCATTGCTGAAAATTACAAAAAAACTTCAATTTTCAGGCTTGAATCGATGTTAGTTGTTACACAAGGATAGTAGATAGAGGAGGTGAGGGGGGGGGGGGGGGGGGGAGGAAATACAACACTGGATCAATTACAGAACAGAAGTTGTGGGTTCGGTATATAATATCACATTGTATGTGTACGGTACTTTGATGGTACAAGGAAAAGATCAAAAATTTCTTCTGGTTCAAAGGTCAAAATGTTAATTCTCCCTTTAAATTATACTTGGCTCCGACAAAGTTACTTGTAATTTTCATATTTGGACTTAACAGGACAAAAAAAGTGTTCTCCTGCAACAAGCCTGAACAAGCCCATATAGCTTAGTAACCTTAGACGATTATAACTGAAAAGATGGTAGAAGTGTTTGATAGATTATTATTATAACCGATTTATTATTATAACTGATTATAATCAGTTAAAATCGTCTCAGTTAGTAACTCTCTAGACACCAAGTAAGAACAACCACCTTGCTTATAGGCTAGCCCCTCGAAAAAGGTCCATGGTTTATGATCACAGCAAATACACATAACACAAAAGTCCCTGACCAGGCACTTTGATGTTGGCTAATCCATAATCAATAATCTGTACCAAAAATCTGAGGTATACATTAAATGGGCAAATTTCTTCTCTGTAGTTTGATGCCTCATTCATAAAGATCGAATGGATACGTTTAAAGTTATGATGATTTCAATAACCACAAATACAAAGGCAAAGTTGCACTAGAAGTGGTTTCCTATGGGATATCATTGATTTGTATTGTCCACTGTGTGCTATCTCAACCAGTCAGGTATGGGGATTAATGGGTTGGTTAACAGGTATCGACAGAGAGTCGGTACACACACATTTTCAATGCGTAATCACACACTAAGCAAGGATATCCCATTGAAACCCAATTTAAGTGCAAGATTTTTATCGGTAGTTGTGGTCGATAAAACAATCATAACATCAACAATATCCACTAGATTTTTATGAATCATGAAATGAATATCTCAGATTTTTCGTACCGATTATTGATTTTGGATTAAGCCAACATCAAAGCACCTGGTCAGGGACCTTTTGTGTTGGGTGTATATCTATTCTATTTTAGTTTATTTCTTTGACAACAACAACAAGTTTGGTCAACTCAAAGACAGTCTTTGGTCAATTAGACATTCTCATCATAAGAAACAACTGAATCAAGGTCATTTAAGATTTGATGTAATCTTATGGATTTATTCATTGCTTGTTTCATTTAAGCGTTACCATTTACAATGTTATTAAATACAACCATCATATTTCAAGCAAACAGTGTTGTCAATGTCATATATATGTCAAGTAGAAATAGATAAAGTTTGCAGAAATATCATCAGGGACACTTGCATTCAAATGATGGATGTCATGTGCTAATGTAGGGATGTTCAGTATAGACACTAAAATAGTTTTTATCTATTTCAAAGTATTTAAATAATTGCTATTTTTTCCTGATGAAAAAAGACTTGTATTTCCTGGTTTTTATGTTCAAAAACAAAACTCTTTATTGTGATTTATTGCTGTTTTGACACCCTAACATTATATGCATGGAAAGCTATATTTTGATCAGGCATGATATCAACATTGAATACAAAAGGCCACCTCCCTGGAGAAATATAGAGATAAAATCAAGTGTTTTAAGGATAGAATAAGCCCTTATGAAAATCGCAATCAATTCTGCTATATTAGTCAGTCGGGGAAGAACACTGATTTATTTGTATCTATAGGTTTTCAGTTCATTAGAGGATTTAGGAGATCAAACTCAATATAATTGATGTCCATACTTATAACCTAAATACTCAAAACAAAATTGATATAGGTGTGCCGCCAAGGATTTTGAACTATGACCGAAAAATTTACCACTTAATCATCATGTTGCCACCCATATTTACCACCAATGGGGTTCATTATTCGTTAATGGAACCTTTAAAGGTCGTTTGTGGTAAAAAAGGGGTCATTTAGATGAATCTTGTAGGCATAATTTGATACCAAATTTGCCCCCTAACAACAAAGATAAACCATGATTAGCACCATTTAAAGAAAAAAATCCTATTTTCAAAAGTCTCATTTCCAATACACAGCACGAGAAAAAAGGACCAATTGTTAACACACACAATGTCGTATGACCCAACTGTGCGATCGATAGCCCCGTCAATCCTGGATATACACACACCCCGAGAGACCCAAAATAAGGGTCATATGAATATTGAGTTATTTATATCATGATATAATGTATTCCTAACTAAAGTTACGTATTATTGAAAATCCCTTTGTCTTAAAATATCAAATACAAAGTGTCAAGTTATAGACTTTAAAAGTTGTTCAATGGAGTAAATGAAATTTAAACACCTCTAATTGTAGATTAACTTTTATTTTCATGAAATTTTATCTTTGGTTAGATACAAGATGTCAAAGATCAAAAATAAAACTTTCTATGAATTTACCTTACTATTACCTTTTCCCACATTTGTACTCTTAAATCAAAATAGCTTCTACCACATTGTGTGATACAGATCCTGTTAATTAATACAGTTTCTTCTTTCTGGAAACAATTGGTACAATCGATAGGCTTATTCCCAATTGTGCTAGGTAGTATGTACACATGATTATAAATTGGCCCTGCGGCACAGGGTACCGAAATTTGTTGACACATAAAACAAAATCGGACACGTAAAATGTCAATGCTCCAGCACATCCACACACCACGGGCCAAGTTAGATTCCCTGGGTCTACTCTAGCCATTGCGCGCCAATTCATCATCAGGATAAGAATGCTATAAATTGTGCCAAATAAAAGGAACAAACCATCAACACCCGGTAAAAGATGGAGATATGTCAAGATTCCAATTGGTATGATGAAGAGAAGAAGTGGCAGATTTAATGGTTTGAATCCCATGGCAACAGTGTATAGGATATGGCCTATAGCAAAGCTTACTATTCCATGGATGAAGTGTGTCTTTTCAAATACTAAGCAAGCATCTCCAATACCGGAAAAGATGAGTCCCGCAAGAATGAGTTGTAGGTATTGCTTATTGGGATGGTTTGGGCGATAAGAAAGTACAAATCCACATAGGCATAGTATAGGTAGGCATTTTGCTGTGACTGTCTGATAGCTATCGTGTTGACTTTGGTTGCCGCTATAGTTGGGGATCCAATGGGCAATGAAGATTATAGAAGTAACGGTGAATGGTAGAAGCCTCAGAGCAAGAGAAGCCATCTGCAAATAGAAATCACAATGTTGTGTTAATTGTCCATATCATTACATCATGATATCAATCCATCTTGAAAAACATAGGCAAGGGGGTCGCAGGGGTTATGACCCCATGAATTTCACAACCCCCTCTGGGACTCCCCTAAATTTGGCCAAGTCCCCCATAGGACATATGTATTAAATATGTCCGTGAACCCCCCCCCCCTCCCCCTGCCTTAAATTATCCCCAACCGACCTCTCCCCTATGTAAACAACGGTCACCTCATCTATAGGGTAGGGTTAGGGTTATACAGACTGTAACAAAAAAAGTTATACAATCGCAATTTTATTTTTAATTCAATGTTAAAATCATGCAATGTCAAAATCTCTTACACTCTGTGTTAAATTCCGTTTTGGCTACCAGAATAATTTTATTCTGTCTTTTTAACTGCTTGCGTTTAAAAGTTATGACCAATCTACTAAGTCGTCTAGAAATCGGGTTGGCCCACTTTCACAATAATATCATACAATCTTGCTTGTGTAAATTAAATGGTTAGGGTATCATGCAAGGAACATTAGAGAGAACAATATAATTCTTTTTTTAAATAGTTTTATTTCATTTGAATAAATAAATTCATATAATAAATAAATAATATTTGTAAAGACCTAACCTTCTTTGTAACACTTTTAACCACTTGAAACGAACCATTGTTGCCTAACAAGAGCGCTCTACTGCTATTGTTCCTGGTTCGATCCCATTCATATTCATCCCAGTGATTTTAGTATTGAGTAAACCAAAGTGGCCCAGGTGATTTCATGACTACTTTAGACAAATGATCATATCTCTGCTTACCGACCATCGATCGTCATGAAACAAAGCTTATTCGAAAGCCAAGAAAATTCTCGAAACAGAAGTTCTACAGGAGATATTTTTAATATTTTGTTCAAAACTGTATAACTTTTTTTTGTTACAGCCTGTATTAACAAAACTTTTGAAAAAAAAAAAAAAAATCAAAAAATTGCTTCTTAAGGCTGGGTTCACATAGAAGTATACGGTATACGATATACGGTATACGGTATACGGTATACGGTATTCGGTATACGCTATACGGGCACGGCGAGTCACATAGGATAGCACGCGAGCCCTACTCGGTCTATTAAATTGCAATAAAATGAGTACAAAGGAGTCCTATTTTTCTAACTTACCCTATTCTACGCAATACATTGTTTATAAATCGTGATTGGGGAAATTCAGAACGCCTGTACACACGAATTGCAGCTGCTTCCTCCAAACGGGCCGGTATACGGTGCACGAAAATCGAACACGCACGATTCCCGGTATACTATACTATACTACACTATACGCAGGTATACGGCCTTTTCGAATAGTGCCCTCTTATGTGACCTGGTAGTATGAAATTACATTGTTTCGATTCAAGCTATACGCGTGCCCTGCAAAACGTGCACCGTATACCCGAATAGTATACTCCTATGTGAACCCAGCCTTAGGGGGCTGTGGACTCTCAGGTACAGCCTCCGTAAAACTGCCGTAACTTCTTCAATATTCATTTAATCTTTGTAAATGTATACAGTTTTTTGCAGAAAAGGGTTCAATGAATCCAACCATGATAATGAAATTTACCACTTTGATTTTTTTTATAAAAAACATGTTTTTTGACCCATTTTAGGTTTGGAAAAGATAACTCAAAATATATTTTGTTAAATTTTGTCATACTAGTTTTATGATAATCCTGATAACATTCCCCAGGAGCGTTTTTTTTATTTTTAATATCTTATTTTTTATTTTTTGAGTTACAGACCAAAAAGTGCCAACAAATGTGATTTTTTCCCAAAAATGGTGATTTTCATGATTTTGGCGGTAAAAAATCACATTTTTTGGCACCTTTTGGTCTGTAACTCAAAACTAGTATGACAAAATTTAACGAAATATATTTTGAGTTATCTTTTCCAAACCTAAAATGGGTCAAAAAAGGTGTTTTTTATAATTTTTTTCCAAAATGGTCAATTTCATTATCATGGTTGGATTCATTGAACCCTTTTCTGCAAAATACTGTATACATTTATAAAGATTAAATGAATATTGAAGAAGTTATGGTAGTTTTACGGAGGCTGTACCTGAGAGTCCACACCCCCCTTAACCCTAATTCTACCCCCCACTTTTTTCAGAATTTTTTCTTCGAAGTGGAAAATCGACCAAAATATCCCCCTTATCCCCCCGGGATTTGATCCAGGGACCTCTCGCACCACAGGCGAAGAATTCCCCACAAGACCACGGCTGTCAAGGTTAGTTTGCGCAGTGTATTGCGCAAACTATATGGGCTTGGTCCATTTTTTCATCCAAAAACTCCCACGCCGGGTGGTACCAACGTGCCCAGTCGTGGTATATTGTGGTATATGGTAGGGTTAAGTGTTAATGAACTGAGTGATTACAAATCAAACGGGTAACTCACAACAGAGAGCTCTGATGGGCCAATCAATACTTGTCATATTAGTTTTATTATATTCCTAATACAATTCCCTTGATTTTCATGATTTTGGAGGTAAAAAAAATCATATTTTTTGGCACTTTTTGGTAGATAATTAAAAAAATAATAAAGATTTAAATATATATATATATTCCTAGGGAATTGTATTAGGAATATAATAGAACTAGTATGACAAAATTTGACAAAATATATTTTGAGTTATCATTGCCAGAACCTAAAATGTGTCAAAAAACGTGTTTTTTATAATTTTCTCCAAAATGGACAATTTCATTATCATGTTTGGATTCATTGAGCCCTTTTCTGCAAAAAACTGTATACTTTTATATAGATTAAATGAATAATGCTGAAGGTGTACAGCCCCCTTAAAGCAAAAAGGGACTAAAATAGTAAGTTGGACATTTGACTAAAACAGAGGAACATGTACATGTACTATGTGCCTCCTAGGACTGCTCCATGCCTATATAATTACACAATCAACATTATCCAATGACATGATCCCAATGTACGGCTACTTGATGATATTTTTACAAACATGCAAAGATCTTGGGTGGTTCTCAGATGTATTTGTATACTCTGTTCATCTTCGGATTTACTTCTGAATATTGACCTTTGAGCCCTATATATTGGAGTGACCAGAGAGCTTATTCCCAGTGGCGTAGCTAGGTTTTCATATTTGGGGTCGGAGGGAGGACGTACCAGGCTATCAACCTTTTGAGAGTTTGCTGCCGAGTCGGAAACTATACAGCGAGGTGGGAGGTGGGTGGCGGGTGGCGGGTTGGTGGTGTTACCGAATCTAATGATATACAAAGTAAACATTGTGAAATTGTGTGTTATTAATGATATAGAGTATTATGATATGCAATGTACACTGGAAATGTGTAATTAATGATATACAATTGTGCATTTGTATTGATATACAATGTAAACATGATGAAACTATGAAATGCGTTATCAAAGATAAGAAGGAAAATGTGACCAACCAAAATGAGTGGTATCTGTAAGAATACTGTACCATATTGGTATGGTTATAATGAAGACCTAACACCCAAGCATACCTTTATCTACTATTCGTATATATAGTGGGTGTGGTTTTGGATGTCAACAGGCAATTTGATTGGTTTTTGGCTGATTTTCAGCCGATACGCACTGTATATTATGAGACCGATAATATATAGTTTGGAGCGGGCTTAATTAATTAGAATAATAACACCTTCAGTGCGTATGGTTATCACGTTCAAATGTTCAAACGCACCCTACACAAATTTGCCGGCAGCATATGCATTGTGCGTATAACGCTGAGTTGGGGTGTGTGCGTGTGCTAAAGAACAGCATCATTCAAAACAGGATGTTGATAAAAAAGCATCATTTTTATGATAAATGATTAAAAACAACAATAAAATGAATAAGAATGAGAATACAAGGAGAGTTGCATATCTTCTTTCGTCACTATGAGCGTGTTTCTGCTGGGGAAGAAACCGCTAATAAACGCTATGTTTGCCCAGTAGAAACAGGCAGAACCCGGCAATAATCGGTATTTTTGGTAATCCCAAAAACTTCACAAACCAGATTTAGAACCGGCAATAATCTGCAATAAACCCAATAGAAACAGAAAGGCGATTAATCTTAGCGGTTTGCGCCGTGAACCGTGTCACGCTGGGTAATACACATTGTGATGGAATCTTTTTCTGGTGAGGTGGCATTTTTTGTTATTACAATAGGTCAAATGTTGTGGCCCATCGACTAGGATCGATACACTTAGCGGTAACTTTTTGCAAGTAGAAACAGGGGGGGATTAAAAACTGACCGATTGAAACTTAACATTTAGTAGCGTTTACTTTTTGCAGTGCCCCAGCAGAAAACAACGCTCATTTCGGAGAGCAATAATATACAGGATGAGAATAATATAATATAAGAATGAGAATATGATTGAACATATTCTGACTTGAGTGACTTCAAATGGGGTATAGCCTATACATTATGAGACCATCATATATATAGCAAAACAACTACAAACTATATTTTATCCTCATTCTTAATTAATTTATTGGGTATGAATCATTTATCATAAACATAAACTATATTTTATTCTCTAAATCATACCCATATGAGTGTTGGTATAATACTTACCATTAGTTGCCGTTGGTATTATGGAGAGGCCCGGTTTGTTTGTGTGTACAATGTAGATCTATCAATCACTATCAGACAATGGTTCACCTTAACGTTTACTAGTATCTTATAAAAGTTTAGTTTACATCAAGATAAAAACTTTTGAACTTCTACAGAGATAATAGTGATAAGGTCATTCCTTTTATGATAAAAATCCCTTCAAAAAGGAAAGGGGCGATCAAATGAAAATTAACAGTAGTCTAGAGGAAAGTTAGATGTGGCTGGTGTTTTTTGTAGCAGACGAGCAGTATTGCGAAATGGAAGGGGTTTGGTTGAGCTGTGGGACATGTTTGGTATACAAATTTAGAAGAAGGGAGTACATAAAGGGTTAAAAAAAAGCCTGGTGGTTTCAGTCACCAATGACTTTGGGTACGCATGATCGTTCCAAAAATCGTGGAAAAGGGGGGTTTCTGTACCAGTGTCAGCGGTCATTTCACAGACATTAATGTCTGCGATTTCCCAAAATTAGGGGTGTTTTTTGAAGCTATGTTCGCAATTTCTAAAAATAAGGTGTCATTTTAGAAGCTATGTCTGTGATTCCAACAAATTAGGGGTGTTGTTTTTGAGAGGTTATGTCCGCGAAGAAGAAAAAAAATTAGAATGAGCATTGTGTAATATCAAATTGTCTTGGTAATAGGAAAAGGGGGTATTTTGAACCAGATGTGTTCGCGTTTTTGCGCAAAAAGGGGGACTATTTAGAAATTATCCTTGAACTGTTGATAAAAGGGAGGGGGGGGGGGCGGTAATTTATAGACAAAATGTCCATGTTTTTGTGCAAAAAAGGGAGTCAAATTAGCAAAATTGTCTGCGAAACCCCGTCAAATAAATGGTATTTTAGATCCTGTTTCAACCTCTCAAACGCCTAATTGTGTGTGAATTTATGCATACAAATTCATATACAGGGTGAGTAAAAAAAAAGTGTACTCAACTTTCTGATTTTATATTTTAAAATCTGTGCAAAAATGTCTCAGATTTTTGTATTGAGGCAGACAGATTATCTTATTAGCTTTCCAAAGAATTTTAGTTGGTTGAAATTAGTTGTGGTAAACATATTTTATGCTCATTTGGGTAAAAGTGAATATTTTATAAACCGAACAAGATTTGCGATATTTTCTCTGATAAGATCTATTGAATTCCACTATTGAAAACGGTCCACACTCTAGTCCAAGCTGAGTCCGACTATCACAAAAGCCAAATTTGTTGTTGTTGTTGCTTAAGTGTAATAATGACATTGCTTTGTCATTATTTCGCATTTAATGTTCGAAAAAATAACTGAGAATGTTTGATTTGTCTGATTTGTTTGAAAGTTAGCTATTGTGTACTATGCTTGAATCCACTTGTTCATTAATATCAAGCATTATTGAGTAAAATATTCAATATTGTGTTCGGTTTAAAAATGCAGTAACTTTACCAAAATAGTCATATCTGGTAAACGGTAACATGAAATGTCATGATTCTTTTTGCTGATGTTAGTGAATAAATGCATCTATTGCCACATACATTGGTTGCCTTGATATTCTGATGAAAAATATTTTAATAATTATTTTACTTTGAGCTCATTTTTTTTTTTACTCACCCTGTAGAATCTTGAAAAGTGCGACTCTTTTTGAAAACATCATTTTTGTGAAATGTGACTATTTTGTGAAAATTAATAATGATATTGAAATGGAGAAACTTCCTATGGGTAGCCAAGTGTTTTTGATTTTCATAAATGTTTCAATCTCTTAAAACGTCTAATTATGTGTAGAGTTATGCAAACAAACGTGATCAAATTTTAGGGGGGACGACTTACTTTTTTTGAACCCTATATCAATGTATGGCAAGTAGCATTTGTTTGATATCGCTCAATAAAAAGTAAACACCATTTCTTGTATGAATAAATAGAACCGATACACTGCATTATCTATTATTATCGATAATCAGTCAGCTTGTGTAAATGGTGACCAACCTTGCACTTGTAGACCAACTTTTCATATTCCACCGTTATGACTGAATCAATTGATCTTCGGGTTAGAAAATAATTTGCTACCGCCAAAGAGAGGTTAGATCTAACCACACATAGAAGATCTGCATTACTGAGTTGGTAGCTGCTATTTTGCAGCGGTAGACCTATAACTTTGTATGCAAGGTAAAATAGGGGAAGTCATTGTTTTTGCTACTTAAGTTAATTACACCAATGACCCCATGCCCTTAGGATATCCAGATTATCAAGTAAGGGAAGCGCAGGTGCCGAAGATAGCTACATGTAGCGGGGCGGTTAGTCATATCAAAGCAATATTTTAAGAGTATGTCCTTGATACTCTAGGTACCCCAGGTACCCTTAATATTAATATCGATGCCATGGTGCCCTTAATAATCCAGATATACCATGTGCCATTCAAGGAACAGGTACCCTTGTGGCCTTAGTGCTCTTGATTATTCATGTACCACCCCATGTATGTAGTTTAATAATCCAGATACCACATGTGTTCTTTAAAATCAAATATAGGATCTAACCACCCAGATGCGTTCTTAATTCGGTTTTTATCTATCCGCGCGCAAAAGTAATCCAAGCGTATAAGCGCCATTTTTGAATACGCAAGCGTCACGCTTACAATGACAACGACATTGCGAGCATATTGCGAGCGTTTTGCGCGCGACGCTCTTCTGGATACATTCGCTGCTGTAAACAGGTTTCACCAATTTGGAACTGACTGAACTATAATGAGTAGATGCTTCCGGAAGGGAAGAATGAACGCCCGAGTGTAGAACAAACACAAATATAGCGGTCCTATGCAAAAAGGGCCATGATTGGCTAATACTGACATCATTACAAAAATTAAATATCAATATGTGGCCTTGCTTGGGTGATGTCAGATTAATTTTAAGGGGCCTAAATCAATCTTTATTATCTATTTATTGCATACAGAGGGCCAGTAGCAGACATTGAAGCAACACCAAGCCATGGAACTATCATTCTCTCAGGTGATCGCAGACGAGTAGGATGGGACATTGGTCAGAAATTTCCATCAAAAACTCTGGAGGTTATTCTAAAAGCTAAAATACGATTTGCTGAAAGAAAAACAAAGCAAGAAGATGGCGGTGGTTATGAGGACCCATTTTGTATTGGACTCAATGCATATCTCCTGGTAAGTTTTGATTTACTACACAGACAGACTTTGTATGGTTGTGTGGTACAATACATCGTTGGGTAACATTTACATGTTGCACAAGATTGAAATGTTGGTAAATTCTTTTAACAAAATAGGGCTCAAAGTTGGCAAATATGGGCAATAAAAGTGTATATGTAACAGAAAATTGCCAGCTAAATACAACTATTTTGACATAGATAAGAGGTTTAATCAGGTCAAGAATGAGTCCAAAAGATGTTGTTCTATGATTGTAATTTACAGCACCTGTGATAAAATATCTGACATCAATTTGTTGCGGAGTACATTTTTTGCAGACAACAATTTCGCTTGCAGTATCATTGTATCATTGTTCCAGGTAAATTTATACTACTGCTTATGTTGATGTCAAGCAATATAGCACAGATATAATATACATAGTACAGGGTGTCCCAACATAAAGCTATGTATCTCTCTTACAATAATTCACAGTATCAGTATCAACATGAAAACATATTTGGAGAAAACTTGCAGAATTATTTTGATAACACATTTGACTCCTTTTTTAGCCCTTAATATCAAACACTTGCTGAAAGGTTTAGTTACATAACTCAAAATACCATACAATTGTTATGTGACCAACTTGCAGGACTCATAGTGTACATCGGTGCGGTGTAATCACACACTGCATGTTCCTCACATTCCATTCATGTGGGTTTTTTTTTCAAAAAGGTTTTCAATTACATTATTGGCACAACATTAGTTCAATCTGAAATTAAAAATAATCATTGTGGACAATCATTTTTTATCATCACAATCTCTTTCCCTCTCTCGCTCCCCTCACTTTATTAAGCTCTATATTGTACGCGTTTATATGAAAGTTCAGTTTTACAGTTCGGAAAACTTTCATCTTTAATTTGGCAACACAAATAGCTGTTATTGTAAATTTGGTACCAAAATAATTCCACAAGTTCTCTCTATTCAAATATGTTTTGGTTTTATACTGCAAGTGTTATTACCAGAGATACATGTGTAGAGCTTTAAACAGGTTTCAAAACTTTTGAGATACCCTGTACATACAATATCATTATTCTATAAATCTATACACAATAAACTTATAATAATTTGATATGCTTGCATAATTAAAGGTAATTAAAGGCACGCTCAGGCATTTAGTACAGGGGAAATGCCCTCTTTTTTTCTACATAATTGAGATGTGGTGTTTTTTGTAAGTGCATTCATACGGATGATTGCAACTTTTATACATGAGTGCCCCTCCCCCCCCCCCCCCCCCCTCCTCCCTGGGTTTCCTATGTAGTCACTCAGTAGAAAAGAGCCCTATATATTGCCATTTTGCAAATAATGACTTTGATATTAAAAATCTAGCCAGCCTTGTATTATTCCGCAATCCTGCCCAATTATTTCTAGGCCATTTTCAGCAGGCACACTATTCAATACCTGACCTAATAACATATACTTCATGCAAGTTGACAGAGGTAAATAATGTTGAACTTTAGGATTTTATTTGAATATTTAAATTTTTAGGATTTTTTGAACAACGTTTTTAAGAATTTTGTCAAATTTAGCATATTTTTCCCTATTCACAACTTTTTTGAGTGAAAATATCTGAAACTGGCAATTTCATAATGTTTTTTATTACTCGAAGCAAAATCTTTGTTCAAAGCAAAATCCAAAGAAAAAAACAGATTTTGCTTTTAAATTCAAATCAGTGGGTCAATCAATTCAAGGTTTATAGTCCGAGACTGACATCCTGAAAACCATGACAGGACTTTTAAAACTCTTTTAATATTGAGCATCTAAACGAAGAAAGACATGTGAGCAAATCAGCACAAAACAAGCTTACATAATGTGTTTATCTGCTTCAGTTAGCATAGCACTTTATGCTATTAACACTTATTTTTGTGTTTCATTACACATCCAGATGATAGACACCTATAACCTTTAGTTTTACCTGATTACCCATCAAACTGTAACTTTCCACTTAGTTTTACCTGATTACCCATCAAACATGTAACTTTCCACTGAAGGAACTGGAACATGATTTCTCTCTGATTTGTCCAAGGTCTATAGCCATCTTATTATGTCATTGGAACAGATCATTTGATCCTTATAACACATTTATCAAGGGCATGTCCATTGGGTTCATACACACTGTAAATACCTACTCATGAGTTTTGGAGTTTGAAAGGTTCATTATGTGATAATGGACGGTGAGAAAATTGTTAACTCAATAGACCATAGTAACCTGTCAGGGTGTGTCAAAAAGGACTCTACTTTGCTTTTATGGCCTTTAATCTTTAAGCGTATCTTGTGTGCAGTGCGCTCATCCGCCTGGTGCATGACAGCTGTATCTAAACCAAGGGAGAAAAACGGGTCAACTTAGGGCGGTTCGGACGTGCCCGGGCCGGGAATCAAACATGGGTCGTCGGCGTGGCAATCCCCGGGGGCAATCCGGCCTATCTAATTGAGCCACAGAGTCGGCTTGAAAAATCTTAAAATTTCCCTATGAATATGATAGCCTGCCCGATCACGCCACAAGAAAGCGCGCTACCAGCATCTAGTAGTGTAAGGTTTTGTAGTGATGAGGAAGGTTAGGGTTGATGAGCAAGAATTAATACCCAATGACTGAAGCCATTAGAGTATGCCCTGACTGATGACAATCCTCTATTTGAGGTTACACAGAAAATAATGTGATCAATTTCAACTATAAATGAGTAAATTGTCTTCAGAATCGTATCTGTTGTGTGTAGCACATCAGCCAAGACCCTTTCATACCCATCACACAATGAGTGTGTTTCTACAGAGCCTCCGCCTTTTGCCGGTGGTAACTTAGCCTGCTAAAAAGGCGGTGGTAGAAGTACTGGGCTGTTTCTACAGACGACGTAAAAGACGACTAATCACTTTGTGGGGGTGTGTGCGTAGAGGAACGGCTGATTTCGAAATGACACGGATTAATTATATAACAACACAACAAACAAATATCTTGGCAATAAACAAACAAAGCAATTTCCGGTTAGACGGCTAATCGGGCGGCGGTCTGTTTCTACAGAGCTCTGGCGGGCAATTAGCAGGCTAACCTTCCACCGCTATCCTTGATTTTCTAGGATAATTTGCCCGTGGTAGATTAGCCGGCTAACGGCGTCAGGACCTGTTTCTACAGAGCTGTTAGACGTCTACCCCCCCCCCCCCCCCGTGATCAACCGGCTAATGACTCTCTGTAGAAACACGCTCAATGTCCAAGGACATTGGTGTGTGAGTTGAAGCAATGTCAACCTTTATCCATCATCAATGATGGATGCCCAACTGATGCTTTGTAGTTTTAGTTTGGCACATAATACAAGGTGAAAATGCTTGATCATATTGCTGTCCACTTGTTTTATCTAAATTACATGCAGCCCTATCATGCTACTAGTAGGCCTACTATACTAAGGATTTTCGCACAATGTCCAACATGTCCAAGGACATTTGTGTGTGAGTTGAAGCAATGTCAACTTTTATCCATCATCAATGATGGATGCCCAACTACAGGAGAATGCCTGGTAGTTTTATCCAGGCACATAATAGTATTCTAACACTAACCCAATGTTTTTTGTGTATAATCACACACCATTAGATACATTTCATAGTGACAGGTGCTTGATAGATTTTCAACCGCGCTCGTAATCAGTGTCCTAATCTCAAGGGCACTATGTGTAAGCTCAAGAGATACATGGACAAAATTTAACTTGTTGAAAAATAATAATACTTAGGCAACAAAAACACAAAACCTAGCTGTTTCTACGGGCAAACGGACCTCTCAGGATCGGTCAGTCGGATGTTTTTCAAATATTTTCAAAAAAATGTGCAAAAAAAACTCACAAAAAAAATGAAGAACGATTTTTTTAAAATTCAACAAAAATGGGTTTGTCTGGCCCGTAAAACAGGGTTTTTTCGGTCGCCTTATAAGTCCTTATTTGAATTCAATCTATTTAATTTCTAGTGATGTCATATATCAAACCCGCTTTCATAACCTGTCTAAACTGACAAGTACATGCACTTTCCTTTGACTGCTGGCAAGGCCTCTGCGTCGCCTTGAGATTTAACTGACCATCGCCTTGAGATTTAACTGACAGATGTGGTTTTGATTAATTTTCTTACATACAAGGGTTTGTCAATATGCAATGATAGTGATCTTGTTATGAGATGCATGACTGAGTGATCTTACTTAGCTATAGTGTAATCATTATAAAATATGAACCTGTCTCTTTCAAAATATTCAATGTCTAAGTATGAACTATCACGTCATTGGACACTGGCAAATCAGTTATTTGGTGGGAAATTTGAATTCATTGTTTGAAACACATGCTAGAGGATTGCAAAACATGACACCAGAAGCAGGTAAATCCCAAATTGTTTGCATAATCATGATACCTGAGCAGGGACATCAATCCGTCTTGAAATGTGGGGGACATGATAAAATTGGTGTGGGGTCCAGGGGCCGTTTAAGGGCTCTGATGGGGATTAAGGGGGCACTGCCCCCTTGGAGCTATAGGTTTTCTGGCGTTTTGAATACTCTGGGAGGGCTCTCCTGGGACATATTTGTTTCAATTAACACATTTTCTTCTCACACCTTTGTCTTCATTTTTATCATCTATTTTTGGAAAGTCGTTTGATACAAATGAAAACCCGGGGGGGGGGGGGGGGGGGGGGGGGGGGGGGGAGGGATTTGATATAGTGTCCCCACCCTTCAAAATGTGGGGGGGGGGGGGGACATGTCCCCCTATCCCCCTCTCAGTGAATCACTAATTTTGCAGAAAATCAAAACATCTAGAAAAATCGAAGAAATGAACCAGTTTAGATGATTTTAAAATAGGATAGTTAATTATCTGAACTATTTCATATGAAAACTACAGAAAATATGCGCATGTGCAGATGGCATATTATTTCGAACTGGGCTAAAACATGAAATTTACCAGATAAAAGCTCACTGTGCCTTCAAAATCTAATCATTTCCATTTTTTTTTATTCACGTGACCATTTCATGCTTTACAGCAGGCATCCTCAAATAGACGCGCCGCGGGAGTTCCAAGTGGCACGTGAGCGCACTTAGGGTTAGGTTTTTTGGTTTTTTGTTACATTTTTCTACATTTTTTTCTAAGTCCAAAACAGGACCTTAGATGACCCATATTGACCCTAAATAACCCAGATAATACCTCTTGACCCACACCTTAGGAATAGTAACTCATAACCCAAGATCCTGTACTAAACAAATTATTTTTTCTGATCGAAAGTAATTTTTGAGGACCGTTTTCTGTATACAAATACACATTTTTATTAAAAGCAACAACATCTAAATTCAGTACAACTTTTGCATGTAAATAAGTGCCAGGAGAGTCCCTCCAGGGCCTTCTAAACAGCTAAAATCCAGGAACTCAACCCGTTAGAGGCTCGGTCGCTCCGCTCCCTCGTATGGAGTGTGGCACTTTAGCACTTTTCAATTTTGGAAGTGGCACTTCACCAAACTATTTGAGAATGCCTACTTTATGTCGCAATCGCAATGAAAGTGATCACTGATATCAGTGATATTCTTACAAAAATGTATATCACCCTCTATCCTAGAAATACATGTATAAATCCTTGTGCACATAAAGTTGCAATAAAACAATTGTCCCACAATGCATTGCAAGAAGATATGCATTGTTTCTGGCAACTCAACATGGAATTTATTTGAGAAAAAACAGCAGTATTTCGGGGTATTATGGGAGTCCCTTCCAATGATCATTTCGCCCATATTAAGGCATCTTATGTCAAGTTATTTGATGATATTTTCATGTAAATTAACTCTTGCTCAATTGATTACAAGTTAAAAGTTTGAGGTAAATGTTTTTTTCATACAGGTAATTTTGTTGTTGAATTTTTGGTCTTTTGACATTTTGATTGTAATGAACACTTGCATCAGTGAACATGAACACTGATATTGGTGATCAGTACATTTTGAGTATGTGCTTGCTTTTAACCAGAAAATATGATTTGTGCCTCTTGTAGTGAACTGTGAGCACAAGGAGTTAATCTAACATGGTTGAGGCATGATTAGGAACAAATTAATGCCAAGGTTACCACAAAATTGGTAAAGAAAACCCAGCAAAGTTAATTTGTTGATCAGAAACTCAGTTTTTCAACGTTATACAAGCATATATTTTACAAATAACATCATTTCCATGATATTCTAAATATGTGTGGTGGCATGGGAAAACCCTTCACATGGTCATTTTCTAGCAACTTGGTTTTGTTTTTTTGGCAGAGAGCTTCATACTCTACTGAGTATATGACTGTTTAAATTTTTCAGAAATTCCATCTAGAACTACAGTTATAGTATTTTAAAGTCGGCAAGTTTAAACGCAAAACTCAAAGTCGAAATTGACAATTCAAAGGTGTACACAAATTCTTTTAAATGCTCTAATAATAATAAAATTACATTGTTATATCACACAGGATAGCTTGTCATATGAAAAGGACTTTTGATATGAACCTAGTTTTTTGATAAACAAGGTTCAGAAAAGTACTAAAATAAACTTCACATCTGGAATTTTGCATAAAAAACTCCTGGAGACTAAAGTTCAAGGTATAATCTCTATCTTGGGACCAAAGTTGGAAAATTGACTTGGAACTCATTTGTTAGGAATATTTTGGTATGACCCAGATATCTCAATATTAACACTAGCGACTTCCGACGGGTTTTCCCATACCACCACTCATATTATAAAGATGTTTTGCAAAATACAGCTATATTGTACCATGCAGGAATCAAATTGTCGACAGAAAATTTGACACAAAACGACAGGTTGGTATTGGTAGCATTTGACTGCAACCGCTCAAGCAAATTTATTCGTCATGGCCATAGTCTTGACTATGATCGCACACAATCAATTTTCCAAAGTTTTCAGCAATTACCAATATGACAGGTGAGATTTTAGCTCCTTCTATAAGCCGACCACGGACTTAAAATGTGCTATTGCCATTTGGATGACTCCGGGCTTAAAGGTATATTATGTGATCTTTCCAGGGAACGCCCTCAACATCGAAACAAAAATTGAAAGCAGATTTTGAGGTAATTAGGAATCGTATCGCTCTGTAACTTGGAATGTACACCTAGCACATAAAGTCCCTGACCAGGTGCTTTGAGGTTGATTCATTCAAAATATATGATCGGTACCAAAAATCTGAGATATACATTAAATGAGCAAATTTCTTCTCCGCAGTTTGATACCTCATTCAACAAAATCGAATGGATACTTTTAAAGTTATGTTGATTTCAATGACCGCGCATGCAACAGAAAGGTTGCACTAGGTATAGGAATCATTGATTTGTGTGTGATTACTGTCATAACTGTGTGCTATCTGAACGAGACAGATGAATGGGTCTTTAGTGATAACCGCAATGTGCGGGACAAAGGGTGTATCTGGCTGTGATGAATACAAGTCTTAGCTGATAAGCTGTGAGTTTTCAGTGACAGTGGTAAATCACACACAAATCAATGATTTCCTATACCTAGTGCAACTTTTCTGTTGCATGCGGGGTCATTGAAATCGACATAACTTTAAAAGTATCCATTCGATTTTGTTGAATGAGGTATCAAACTGCGGAGAAGAAATTTGCTCATTTAATGTATATCTCAGATTTTTGGTACCGATTATATATTTTGAATTAGCCAACCTCAAAGCACCTGGTCAGGGACTTTATGTGTTAGGTGTATGTACGATTTATGATCAGAAATATAAATCCGCAAGAAAATCTACTTTCTAAAAAAAATCATGAATAGAGGGCGCTTTCTGGAAAAGATCACATAATATGCCTTTAAGCTGTGATATTTGAATATCCAGTGTTCAAACTATTATGATTTTATAACCTGCAATTCTGAAGCCTGTCATTGTAATATTAAATTGTAAACAGTGCAAGTTACAAATATATGCCTACACCAAATCAGGTCGATGTAATTTGAATACAGATATTATACTGATCTCCTGCCAAAGAGATTAATATCGACGTTCATTCCATTTTTCAAATATATCATTGTAATTTTAATTTACATGTAATAGTTTATTACATTTTGTAAACACCAATGAGCTAACCTCATTAATTTTGCCAATTTTATGACGAAAATACCACAATTTGAGGCCTAAAACGACCCCCATAAGCAAAACACCCCAAGCAGCCTCAGAACCATAACTGATCGCCACTAACTGCTTAACCTTCTGAGCCTATGCTTCCACTTTACGATGGTCCGCGGATAACCAGACCATGTGGAGCCCAAATCAGCTAGCAATATTGTCCCCTATGGGCAAAAGCAATTAACCTGACTATATAGAGCACAAAACTCAATTCAGTTTAACCTATGGACAAAAGCAATTAACCTGACTATATAGAGCACAAAGCACAAATCAGCTTAACCTATGGGCAATTTAAGCAATTAACATGACTATTACATAGAGCACAAAGCATAAATCAGCTTAAGCTGGCAAAACATTACCCAAATAGTTTAGCTTACCCCCAGACTTGCTCCAGCTTAAATAACTGGGAGTGGTGGGTGGGTTTTATTTAACCTCCGAGCAAGATCCGTTCGGGTGCAGTCAAATGACAGAATGAACCACAGCGGCCAGCAATAACACCAGACAAAACAACCGTGGGAAAAACGAGTCACGATACGATTAGCGCGGGAGACGAGCCAGGGGGCAACAGGCACAGTTCAAATTCCTGACAACAACTCGGTTTTCCTAGCATGCGCGGCAGAAAACTTTATTAATGACATTTAGCTGTATTTCCATTGTTTTCTATAGGACATGAACTTAGCAGCCTCATCCCCATACAGTGAGGGTGGTATAACAAAATCACTGATATCAGTGATCACAAGTGATCACCGTATTGCGTTTACGACATAGACTGTTTACAGTATGTACCCCGTGTTTATTGCAAATGTATCAATCGACCCACATTTCAACCTATTACATGTCCAGCCAAATATTGACAGATTTTCAGTCAGTGGTTGAAACCTATATTGGTATGGTGCGCGAACTGACCTGAAGTGGGTCGGTGCACCTCCAAAGGTATCTAAAAATCCAAAAGTGTATTGTTTGAAAGACAAAGATTCATACTTTGTATTGATCACACTATCCCTTAATAGAATCACTCATGCATCCATACCAAGATCACTTTCATTACATATTGACAGACCCTCGTATATTGATGTTCCAAGAAGTGGTCCTGTAAAATCGTGATACTCTGTCACAACCCATGCTTATTTCTTGAATTAATTGATTTATCTTAGAAAAACTCCATACATGTACGTACTTGTGGTTATGAGAATAAATTTTAAAATTGATAGCACCTGCTGAAATTTTCAGGAGGTCATTGATTGACTCTCCAATTGCCTTGGTACACATCCACAAGGTTATATAATTGAAGTGATATTTCTGCATTTAGATTTGTAAAAATTTGCTTTTAACTATGATAATTTGAGTCCTTTACAACCTAACAATAACATTCCCATATGCAAATACAAACTTATGCTGAGATACAGAGGAATAGAGCAGTGCATACAGTATCTGTGTCATTATGAAGGATGTTCCTATGGTTAATTTTGTGTGTGGATATTTTAATAGAGCTTGCTGAGCTCCACAATAATCTGAAATTTGAGCTTGATTGGAGGTATGGTTCAATAGATATGACAATTTTTGGTCAAAAATGAAGCATTCATGAAGTGTTAATTTTTTTTTAATGCTCTAGCAAAATAAATTATCTATGCAAAAATGTTTAAATATAAATTCTTCAAAGCTGAAATTTTGGGAGCTTGTTAATTATAGTTGCGGGAGTCGTAAGACATCTCCCGGGGTGCTCAGTTGGTCATTACAAGGGGTATCATGCGCGTCCAAGAACTTTCAAAAAGTACCCTAAATACGTATCGTGTTAATGTGAAAAGCACCCCCTAAACAAGTATAGCACAGAATTGTACATACCCTAAGCAAGTAATGTCAGTATTTCCAATACCCTAAACAAGTACTCAAAATATTTTGATACCCCAAACAAGTACTCAAAATATTTTGATACCCTAAGCAAGTAATTTGTATAGTTTAAACCTCTTACCGCGTATGACACATTTCTAACCCTTTTTTCCTTCCCTAATAAGCTAAAAGTATTATAAAACAAGTGCCGAGCTGATTAACAGATCACTAATGGATACAATTTAAGAAATATATCTTGTCCATGTATCATGGCTATTTATAATAATCCTCAGTCATGGAGCAAATAAGGACCCTAAATACGAAAGCCAATGATGTAAAATGTATACCCTTTTTCTTAATTTGGCTTGTTTTGATATCCTATTCACGTTACGTACGTAACGTGCCCCAGCTTGAAAAACGACCCTAATTACGTGATTTCTTGGACACGCATGATACCCCACTTTCAATAACCACTGAGCACCCCGGGAGACATCTGCATAATTAATTATACTTAATTTTCTAAGGAAGCTTTAGGTCATTAAAAAATTAGGCTAATTAATGCACTTGATTAATTTATTCAAGTTCATGCACTTAACTAAATGTATCGCCACTTGGTGTAGATGATGTGACCGTTGTTTACATTGACAGTAGTGTTTACAAATTGATAGCGCCTGGTCTGAAAACATGCTAGAGGTACTAGTCCATGACTACTGAATACATACTATTCAAAAGCAAAATACTCATCACTGAGCGTCAATTTTAAAAGCACTTGCCCTTATGGTGCGTACGCATACTGCCGGGCAACCACAATCTTGTTCAAAACCTCTTGGGACACTACACGTGTGCAAATGAAATATCAGATAATTTGAGTTAAAAACTGTCATTTGAAAGTATGATTCAAAACTAGTTATGTCAAAGCCCCCCCCCCAAAAAAAAAATCAATGTTGAATTGTATATATACTACAGCCCTTTGCTGAAATATGTTCTTATTTGGACCAACACTGAGTTTAGGGGGAGGGACCACCGTTTTCACAGGAAGTGTCCCAACAGTTTTGAACATGATCATGGTAGCTTCGATTTTAATCATTCTTTTTAAGAAATGAAGATCAGTAAATCAGTATAATGTTGGAGTTGAACTTCATACGCTAGTTATGTATACATATTTAATAAAAACAATAATGACCAAATAATTAACCATTTTTTGATACGGTGTCATAGCTCAATAATATTATAAGTTACATTTGCAAAATGTTAAACACAGATATTATATAAAATGATCCAAAGAAAGCTATTGCATTAATTGTACTTCTTATTTAAATCATGACCGGATCTTTTGGGAATATCTCACTCAAAGTTGAGATTTTCCCATCTTAAAAGTTAAGATGGGAAAATCTCAACCTTGAGATATTCCCAAAAGATACGGCTGGTAAAAGTAGACCTAAGGGTTTAAGAAAGCATAAATGATCTATTTCTGTCACCAAATGAACTGGTCTAAGTGGACCTAATACCGTTAACCATTTATAACGCAATCAATCAATATAAAGTTACGTGTATGTTGTTTCATGGTGCTATCTTCTGTAGATAGCTGTTATGTTAATGCATATCATGATGGTGAAGAAGAAAAAATTCTAGAAGATTTTGACGGGTATTTCTACTTTCTAAACACTTAAGATTTCTTTGTTAAAGGAATTAATTCATGATTTTTAACTAAAATATGTAAACAAATTGAACTTTGCTGGGGGAATAAAAACAAAAATTATGGTTGGAAGGAGTTTGAAGGTGTGTCGGATGAGGACAATCAAACTATTTGTTTCTCTTGGCCTTATCTAGAACAGTCTTAATGAATGTGAACATAGGTGGTCAATTTGTAAATTGAAATGGCAACAGATAATCTTGTAAAGAAAGAAAATTGAATTTGAATTGAGAAAGGTTATTTTGCCTGTAAGAGGTCGATTGATACTAGAAAACGCCTTGTCATTCTACAGGGAATTTGTTGTTGTTTTGGCAGTATATTGCACTCACTCTATAGGCTCGGTCGATTACGTCATGAAAAACCGTCCACGCATGCGCTGTCGTGGTATTTTGTGGTATGTGGTAGTGTTAATAATAAAGAAAATTGGAAAATAATTGGCAGTCTAATGGAACTAATAACTAAATCACTATTTAATCAATAAGTTTCAACAACTTTTACGTAATAACAGTCTGCTTTGTGGTCCAGAAAGGTTCAAGGTCAATCAATTTCATTTTATTAAAGCAGTACATAGGTGACCAGTCACATCAAAAGGTGGCTTTTGTCTTTCAAAATGAAAATGAGATTTTATTTTCAGGCAAAAGTTTATTTTGTAAGCTTTAAAATGACACCTCGCTTGATACAATTGGTCAATGCATTCAGATTTTATGTGAAACATTAGGTGGAAATTCCTTCTTATTTCTTTTGTTTTTTCATGATTTATTTCCTCAATATCTTTAAATTCATACTGTTGACATAAGCCCCCTTTTGATGTGTCTGGTCACATAGTCTCTTACTTCCCTGATTCATCATGTGTTTGTGTTGTTTTTAATATACTTTGCCTGTTGACCATGATTAATATATCATGTTTTGATGATTGAATTTCTGGATGTTATTGCCACCTAATTGTTTCTTTATCACCCTGTTTCTATCCTGATAATGAATTTGGCTATTATTTACTCAGTTGGAAGGGTAATTCAATGAGTGAACTTTTACTTACACATATTTTTCAAAATTACAGTGTGAATACGAGATGACCGGGATAAGATGGCCTGGCTACCTTTTAGAATACCCACCAATTTTATCTTTCACTGTGTTTGTATTGCGCCATTTGTTTTAAGTTCTCATTACTATGTATTTGTATCTATGTTAATTTACTACCAATGATTCTTATTTTGTAATCAGCTCTTAGTTATAGATCAGCCAATTTTCTCTGAAAATGGTGTAGTCATGGTAGTTGGTTGTTGGCATACACAGCCATTTTCTTATACCTGGCATTATGGTTACTCTGCTGCCAGTACCTGTATGGGTACTGTATGCCCAGTACCTGTATTTGTACTGTATGTCCAGTACCTGTATGGGTACTGTATGCCCAGTACCTGTATGGGTACTGTATGCCCAGTACCTGTATGGGTACTGTATGTCCAGTACCTGTATGGGTACTGTATGCCCAGTACCTGTATGGGTACTGTATGCCCAGTACCTATATGGGTACTGTATGCCCAGTACCTATATGGGTACTGTATGTCCAGTACCTGTATGGGTACTGTATGCCCAGTACCTATATGGGTACTGTATGCCCAGTACCTATATGGGTACTGTATGCCCAGTACCTAATATGGGTACTGTATGCCCAGTACCTGCATGGGTACTGTATGCCCAGTACCTGTATGAGTACTGTATGCCCAGTACCTGTATGGGTACTGTATGTCCAGTACCTGTATGGGTACTGTATGTCCAGTACCTGTATGGGTACTGTATGTCCAGTACCTGTATGGGTACTGTATGTCCAGAACCTGTGTGGGTACTGTATGTCCAGTACCTGTATGGGTACTGTATGTCCAGTACCTGTATGGGTACTGTATGCCCAGCACCTGTATGGGTACTGTATGCCCAGTACCTGTATGGGTACTGTATGCCCAGAACCTGTATGGGTACTGTATGCCCAGTACCTGTATGGGTACTGTATGCCCATAACCTGTATGGGTACTGTATGCCCAGTACCTGTATGGGTACTGTATGCCCAGTACCTGTATGGGTACTGTATGCCCCGTACCTGTATGGGTACTGTATGCCCAGTACCTGTATGGGTGCTGTATGCCCATTATTTGGGCATTTAAGTATTTGAAATGCCAATTTTTGCGCGCTTTACACACATTTCTTCTATACGTCTCTCCATTATAATGGGTCTCGAACCACACCAAATTTTCATTTGTATCAACATTCAACAACGAACATTTCAATAAAATATCGTTCAAAGTGCCCACCAAATCACACCAAATGGGTTCGAAAATCTACCCCCTGTCCGCGCTAGCGCGGAACGCGGTGCTTCGCACATTCATTAACAACAATTCAGTTACAATTTATTTTATTTTTGGACGGGCAACTTATGATTTCCCCCCCCCCCCCACCACATTTAAATATGGATTGACGCCCCTGGTTGTACCCCACAGCTCCTTTACCGTTCACATACATACAATACCATACAGGTACTAGAAGCCAAGAAACCATGATGCCGGCACAAGAAAATGACTGTAGCATCAAAAGACAATACTATATTATGCTGTTGCTAAGAATTTTTTACAGATGATCAATTGTAATTGTGTTTATATGCTTTTCACTCATCAGATTTACTTCAAGATTTCTGACTACACACACAGTGGTTGCAACATAGACCAAAGATCTGTACAAATTCACACTGGTGGAAAAGCCAAGATGTCAACAGGTAAATACAACATGAGATGATGGGTATCTCAAAGGTGCATTGGCACAAAACGATTACAAGTTTAGGCGATGAACCCCCCCCCCCAAAAAAAAAAACCCCACAAAAAACCAAACACCCCACCCCAACAACAACAACAACAAAATAAACAAAAAACATGCCTACCATTCTACAGGCCTTACCGACAAAGCATTTCTACAAATTAGGGGGGAAATGTTCCTGTTAAAATGAATACCGACCCAAATTTCGAACATTTTAGGATATTTTTGTGTGTACCACACACACCGTCTGCTAGTTTGAGCTTCCTAATTGAAACAAATTTGGTGTACATTACTTAAAGGTAGATGACCCGATCACATTTTCGTAACACAGAATTATTTCAAACATACGGAGATTTTCATCTCATATGAAAGCTCGTATTTTTCTCATCATCATACTGAAATTTGACGGCCTAATTCGGTATAATGACAGAGAAATCGACGAAATAGCGTTGAAGTACCGCGAATGGTGGTTACCACCGATATAGTTTGTGTACTACTCAATGGGAACAGTTCACAGCATCTTGTGCGTCTAAAATAAGAACCATAATAGCTATGCATCTCAAATTTTGGGACACGACGTTTTTAAGGATGACCTTTCATGTAGAATAGAAAACTTCAAGTTGAAAATCGGAACATCTACCTTTAAAGAAACATATTGTGTTTGATCATATCAAATGCTGCATGCAGAGTCTGATTGTCTGATTGATCTAAACAGAAAAGCATGTTTCAAGTACTGTGGAAATAAACTTAAATATTGTATTTCCACCAGGTTGTGACTTTTTTGACATTTGCCTAATGACTTGCCCCAAATTTATTGACTTGGTCCCATTAAAAATATATTATATGAGGGTTGGTCAATAAGTAATGAAAGTGATCATGGTATGGGATGCATGAGTGATTCTATTGAGGGATAGTGTGATCGATACAAAGTATGAACCTGTGTCTTTCAAACAATACACTTTTGGATTTCTAAGTATGAATTATGACATCATAGCATTAGCTTAAAGTACGTACACTTAGGACACCGCTAAATCAGTTATTTGGCGGGAAATTTGAATTGTTTGTATGAAACACATGGTAAGACGATTGCATAACATGACACCAGAAGCAGGTAAATCCCGATTATTTTTTGCATAATTATGATACCTAAGACAATATAACTTTAATCACTGTCTAATTTGAAATATGTAGTGTAAGAGGAAAAGTTTAGGAGAAGCAATTGAATAAAAAGTATACAAATATCAGTATTTCCAATAGCCCATTTTCATTGAAAAATTTCAAGTCAGTGAATCGCTAATGTTGCGGAAAATCAAATAAATTAGGAAAAATCCAAGAAATTAACCATTTTGAGCTATTCCATAGGATAGGTAACTAATTATTTGAACTTATTCATATGAAACCTACAGAAAATATGCACATGCGCAGACAGCAGATGATTTTGAACTCGGCCAAAAATGGCTAAAATCATGAAATTTGCCAGATAAAAGCTTACTGTGCCTTCAAAATCTAATCAGAAATATTGAAAAATGGTTAAATCAATGTGTATAATTGTTTTGATAATTAAAATTAAGATAAACATGAACGTATCAATCAAATATGGCTGCCACAACCTCTATTATTACTACTATCTTTAGAGCTACTAGATCTGCATTGTTAAAGTAATCTTCACATAATTTCAATGGATTGAGGACATTTTATGATCAGCTCCTTTTGAAATCCCCACTATTATTGCTTTACATCCCACAACAATTTGTTCAATTATAATCCCTCCATTGTTCTTTATCCTTTGTTGATTTATCGTTGTGGATTTTCCTTGATAAAAGCGTATTTGAGATTGTCCCTTCTTGTTTGTATTAAGGAATTCAGATCTAAAAAAGAGTTTCAAACAGAGATTATTGTGTGTTCTTACTATTCACCAAGTATTATCTGTTTCTATGCTGGCATTGTCGAGATATATGCAAATGTATCAATCAATCCATATGTTAACCTATTACATATCCAGCCAAATATTGACAGATTTCAGGCAGTGTCCAAAGTGTACTTACCTTTAAGCTAATGCTATGACGTCATAGTTCACACCTAGAAATCCAAAAGTGTATTGTTTGAAAGACAAAGGATTATACTTTGTATTGATCACACTATCTGTCAATAGAATCACTCATGCATCCCATACCATGATCACTTTCATTATTTATTGACCGACCCTCGTAATTGTTGGTTCCATAAAAATGCATTGAAATGACTTGAGCGACTTGATTTGTGGCTCAATGTTTAGTGTTTTTATGTGACGTGTGACTCGAGGATCACAGTACTTATTTCAACATATGTGCAAATACATGCAGTCAATTCATCCCATTTGGACAGTTTTCCTTTATTTTAATCAAGTATAAGAATTGTCTAATGTCCTTATGTTCATTTTTGGATTGCTTGATGCAATTATTTGAATAAGATTCTTTATCTAATATCACTTAAATGAGAGACAGACAAAACTATTAGGGGCGGTCATTTTCTTTCATGGGGGGCGGGGGGGGGGGGGGGGGGGGGGGGGGGGGGCAGTCCCAAAAATGTCATTATTTTTACGACCCCCATCTCAGATGTTGATTATTTGTATGACCTCCCCCAACACACACACACAATTCTGTTCTAATAAGGCCTTTCTAGTTAGTTATGGTTATTGGAGAAACAGTTGATGCGGAAGTATAAAAAAAAATAGGGTGGAACAATGTGTGCAAAGTGCGCACACATTTTCAGTTTTTTAAACACAATTTTGTTTTGACCCCCCTACTACAATAGTATTGATTTCGTGATGCCCCCCCCCCCCTATTTTCTGTATAAAAAAACCTAAAATGACAGCCTCCTTTCGTTGCTTTAATTTGTAACTATTCAATACTGACTGCAACTGCAACACATCATTACCATAACCCAATTGCATAATGTGAATGCAAACTGCATATTGAGCAGGCCCGTGATGCGTTATATGGCAAGCAAGTGAAGTATATGAGATGAGAGCAAATAAAAGTCAGTCGCAAGTCGCAAATATTTATTTTGAGATACTGCTAAAAAATGTAAAATATTTTTATATTTGGAGAATTTATCAAATGTTAATTTCTATGGAACTAACTAACTGTCCAATTGTCATTTGATTTTCTCACAAAATTGGTTAATGCAGATGATGAAGCTAAACCGTCAGAAAACTAAAATGAATCTTCCTGATTTCAGACTAATTTAGCATGATTGAATTTCATGTTTGACGTAATATCTGGAACAGTCATTCTATATATTGTATTGATCTTTCTATTGATGTTAAAAAGCAACTGTTATACACTTGTGTGGTTTCCAATTAATTCACAGGATGCCACATTGAATTCAAAAATGCAGAATAATATGATATTGACATATTATTACGTCAAAATATTATGTCATTCAACAAATTTATGAACGACTGATCAAAACACAAAATGTTATACAATTTATAAAGGTTTGAACTATATGAAAAAGGGTTCAATACTGCATTATGTAAACTTGTGTTATATAATATGATAATGTTGTTTCTTTCAATGAAATATGGTGCTTGTGTAAATGTGTCATTTATTGCATATCACCCAGGTTCTTATTGATCTTCACTGGCTAACAATTAAAAAAACGCATAATTTAAAAAATTCTTTGAACTTTAAAGCTCTAAATAACTATGCACCCAATATATCAACGAGCTTCTCACACCATACTGTCCATCTGAATCTCCGCTCAGGTAGCTGTAAGTGCCACTGCTACATACGGGGGCAGGGCTTTCTGCATCGCGGGACCAAAACTCTAGAACAATCTTCCCCTATAGATCCGTAGTTCAAAGACAGTTGCAATTTTCAAATCGTCTCTTAAAACTCATCTCTTTAACCAGAATATGGAGTCATTTTATTGCATTCATATAGCACTGCATTATATCTTAATTTGTGAAACTGTAATGCTTTATTGCATTTTATTATGCCATCAATTTGTATTGTACTTTTATTTAGTATGCTGCATTCTGTGTATATACTCTTTTTTTTATTGTAATTTGTAAAGCGCTTTGTGATCCTTGTCGTATAAGGCGCTTTGTAAATGCCTGTTATCATTATTATAAAATATTCACGAAGTGGCTTTTGTTGTTGAACCCTTGAAAGATATTTTCATCAGCTTCAAGTGGAATTTGTTTGTTAAGGAAAATAATGTTTTATTGTGAGTTGTGTTGTGACCATTGAAAGTTTGGTATTTGGATTTGATATTAATATAAGCTTCAGTTTATTTTAAGATGCCTTTTCAAGGTGTTTTTTATCATATGTCAAAAATACTGATTATTTCATGCATGCATTGACAAATTCCATAAGAATCATTGTATACAGAAATCCTATGGCAGAGTGGCAAATGCCACATTCATTATCATGGGACAGATTCTTACAAAACCACAGGAACTGGGTGAGGTCTAATTTCTGGTTTTGAAGTGAAAATGATAACATGGCATGTCATTAAGATTATACAAGGATGCATTCTTTTTGAAATCAGACAATCTTTTTAAAAATGATTGATTTTCATCACAAAGTATACATATAATAATGCAATATGTAGGACAAAAAGAGGTGGTCTTCTCTGATAGTCTATTCAATTTCTGAGATGCTTTATAGTTGATTACATTGTATACTACCTGTCTTTGATTGAAAATGTTGTTATATGTCTGGAAGTTACACAAACAAATGCTTATCTGAAAAGAAGCGACTGCTCTCTAACTAGAAACCAATATAATCAAATTGAAATTTAATTTAGAAATTGACTTAGAAAGAGTAAGTTGAAGGGCAAGGGTGATAGCTTTTTTCATTTCATTGTAGATTGTAAAAGTAAAGCACGCCATCGCAAATATAACAACATCAATATTATTATGCCTAGTGAAAAATATCATTTTTCTTCGTGTTTCTGCTTCCCGAATGTTGAGACTACAATAGTTTTTGTTATTTGTTAATTTTGAGAAATTTCCCCATGCCGCAAGACACTCTGCTGACAAATCACTCAGCTTTTCAATCAAGTGTCTCCAACGCAGAGTTGTGACATTTTGACTTGCCCTAAATTCAATGACTTGATCCCAATTAAAATATACATTGACATGACATAAGTGACTTGATTTGTGACTCGAGACCCAGGATATACTCCATTTCGCGGAAGCAAATTCGTTGCTGCAACAAATTTGATACCGCTTCTAATCGTGTGGCAGATTGCGTATATACTCCGAGCGATAAATCAATCTTTGCAACGTTAATGTTGCTGTTGCGATAACTGGGATTTAGAGTTACCCACTTGTCCAGCAGCCAATCAGAATTATTTGTGGCAAGTGAATTGTCGCTATGAAATATTTCAACTCTAGCGAATTTGTCGTGCGAAAGGTTTTTCTGTCCTGGAGGTATGTACAATTCTAGCCAAAAATTTGTCAGTTGTCACAGTGACAAATTCGCATCCGCGAAATGGAGTATATCCTGGGCTTTAATAACTTGGTCACAACACGTCTGCTCCATGGTCTAATCTAATCTCATTGCCATTATTTCATTCTCTACGAGTGGGTTTTCCAATGACCTTGCCCTCCATGCATAATGTAAAAGTTGTAGCGGTTTACCTGATTATCTGAATGCAGATTTTGTGTGTAATTTGCAACTTTTATTTGATTTATCTTTTCAGTTCGAGAATTTGCTTCTTCGGAATATAAAGTGTGGAACTCATGTGGCGATGCCTTGGCAGTTTGCAAACCATCAAAATACCTGCAGACGTGACAAAGCTTCCAATTATCCAATCAGAAGTTTTCATATATTTTTCTATATTAAGACTATTGTTTGTTCAGCTCCAAATTGGCAAGCCTCCTTACAGCAGTGAATTAATACAGCAAGGTGTAGGCTCACATGAATGCAACAAATGTGCTGTGCATCGAATCTGTGACAGGTGCGTTTGGCCAAAATTGTGTGCATAACCAAACAAATTGCATGCGGAGAGGTAATAACCATTTATTTCATGTCAATTTAGAACTGACTTAAAGGGACACTAAGAGATGTGTTGGAGGCAGCGCCCTCAATTATGATAAAAACTGAGATTAGTTTATTTTTATAATTGTATTACATGTATGAACTTACACCTATAAGGATTAAAAAAATCAGCTCTCTTTGTACAAGAAAACGTTGATTCAAAAATGCTCGTCCCGCGGGACGAGCATTTTACGTCCGACAATATCCCCCTGCAGTACGCGTGATACATAACGCGAACCATATTTGCATAGAGGGCGTTTTTCAATAAATAGCGATGATATTGTTTTAATCAAGTTTTGCTGTGTTTTTAGCTTACTACAAGTAAGCTAAAGCGACTCGATGCGAAAGGTCACGGTAAAGGTCAAGGGGAAAGTGCGACTATGAAATATGGTTTGATCTTGGTCACCCAAGTGGTATTTGTCGGGAAATGTACTTGAGATAGTGAAACAATATGATCGCATAAATGTGTTATAAAATGGGCTTGATTGCCATTCGACAAAACAGGCAATTTTGCGTTATTTTCTTTGTTGTCAAATTTGTATTGAAAATGCATGTAAAACGCTATAATAGAAAAGTTGATTAACACATGACACGCATGTATCATGATGTGCAAGCGTGATTGTCTTATTGTGATTGGTTAAACTACTAGAGATCATTATTATTCATGATACGAAATCAGCGTAAAATAAAAATACAGCCGTCAAAGTGAAAAATGGGGAGGTTGTTTTTCGTTAATTGATGTTAATCGCTTCTGTATATATTCTTCAAACTATATCTCCGATTTCAGCGGCCAAAATTAATGGAAATTGATGTTTTCAAAGGCTTTTCATCATGAGGTGCTGTTAGAAACTCGCGAAAATGAGTAAAACTTGCGACTATTGCCTTGCCAAAATGCTGAATTTGCACGCTTTATCGCGCCGTAATATTTTGTATTACCCCCACCAGTTTGGTATCGTCGGCCATTCATAAAACTTGTGGACGAAGGATTTAGATTGTACTATTAAACGCCAGGTTATGTTTTAAAGTAAAAAAATAATATGTATACTTTAACCCTCGGACTCGGTTAAACAAAATCAACTTTATTAATGAGAAAGTACAAAAATCATACTTTTATTGAGGCAAACTGTGTCCTAAAGTGGTGGTTTATCATCCAAATACATCGTATTTTCCATCATTAGATTTTCGACACTACGCACTGACCTACCTACTATATAAATTTGGTATCGTCACCTTGCCATATATGGTAACATTTAATTAACTATGCATCGTATGTCATGAATATTGATCATTTCTGATTCAACGAATCCGATTGGTCCGCGATGACCCAAGCTACCGGGACAGGTATTTAGAATTGTATTTAGCGTCAGTAGCAGAGTCGGAAGATTGGACCAATCACGCGACAGCTCTTCTGTTTGGTATATTAATAAATTGACACATCAATATTCAAGCCCGTATTGATGGCCTAATCGTTAGGGCATCCGACTAGGAATCGTTTTGAAAGCGTTCGCGGGAGTTCGCGCCCAGCCCGGAGCGTTAACTTTTCTTGTTTTTTCCTATAAAATTTTTCATAAATTATATTATTCATTTAGTTTAACATTAATGGCGGTAAAAGTGTACAAATATTTTTTTTTTCTCTGCGAATTATTATTTAATATATTAATAATAATTTAATTTATATTTTTTATTTTTTTATTTGATTTCTTTTTTTTCAATTTTATTTACTATGTTAATTTATTTATTTATTTTATTTGTTATATTTTTTAATTTTAATTTTGAATTTAATTTTGAATTTTTAATTTTTAATTTTTAATTTTTAATTTTTAATTTTTTAATTTTTAATTTTTAATTTTTAATTTTTAATTTTTAATTTTTAATTTTTAATTTTTAATTTTTAATTTTTAATTTTTAATTATTAATTTTTAATTTTTAATTTTAATTTTTAATTTTTAATTTTTAATTTTTAATTTTTAATTTTTAATTTTTAATTTTTAATTTTTAATTTTAATTTTTATGTTCATTTTAATTTTTATGTTCATTTTCATTTTTATTTCATTTTATTTTATTTTTTTTATTTTTATTTTCATTTTTTTTATTTTTTAAAATTTTATTTATGTTATTTTTTATTTTTATTTTTTTTTAATTTAATTTTTTTTTTTTAATTTTTATTTTTATTTTTTTTTTATTTATTTATTTATTTATTTATTTATTTATTTTTTTTTAAATTTTTTTATTTATGTTATTTTTTTTATATATTTTTTTTTAACTTTTAATTTTTTTTTAAATTTTTTTAAATTTTTAAATTTTAAATTTTTTATATTTGAAGAGCTTTGTGCAAAAGGGCTATGGTGCATTTTTTACAAAAATGAGTTTGATATAGAAATGTATAAGGAAAAATCATGTTTCAAAGAAACAAAGTCATTTTTTTCCAAAAAGACCTACATCTCATTGTAAACAGCCATTGAAATTGTTGTTTTGTTGCAAAAGGGCCTGTATCCAGAATTAAATCGGGATACAGGCCCTTTTGCACAGCATAAAACAAATATGCCACTATTATAGTATGTTCAGTCCAAAATGACACAATTACCTTTATTTTATGTAATCTCAACCGAAGCATATGTAGAAGGGCAAATTTGCTTACACTGTGAATGCATAATATATATGAACATGTAGGGTCTATATCTAATTCTTGTTTCATGTAAGGTATAATATGGATTTGAGCTTTACATCATTTGTCATATGCTGGACAGATTATAGTGGTTTCTATATTATAGACATGTTTTATGAATCAGAATCTTCACAAATTCGCAACTTGTAGTGAGCTTCTGCATCATTGATGCTCTCGTTGTTAGTAGAAACAACAATAGTGGCAATTTTTAATGTTCATCTTGAATTCTGAAGTAAAGTTTTAAACATTTAAAATTTTCAACACCACTTTAATGTCCCTTTAACTATAATATTTTGACAACAAACCAATTTAAATTTCACTTGATACATATTCTGTAAGTTAGGAAATTTCATGATGCTATATCTCAAAATATATTTACTGCAAATAAGATGGGATAATGGGATATAGAGTGTTGCATTTTATGCTTAGGCAAAATAACAAAATAGCATGTTTAGCGTCCCCACCTGCTTCCTGGGTTTTCTTCAATTTATTTATTATAACTTTTTTGTTCAGGTGTTTCAAAGTTTGAGATGATTGTAAAAGCTTTGCTTCTTTCTTTATAAGCATTTTATGCAAGGTTTGTGGGAACTACCCCTGAACCATGAATTAAAAACAATTTAAAGAGGCCTCCTCCTTTTTATGGTTCGCAAAATTTATCGCAAACAGGGGTGAAGACACTAAACATGTTTTTTAAACTTTTGCCTTATATAGAACATTTGAGAGATTTTACCATACAAAGAACCACTGAAAAATCAATTAGAAATTAATACAGCATTTATCAGATATACACTTTCTCAATTTTTAAATATATTTCAGACAATTCGTATGGATGAATATGTCAAATTTGATGCATGGCATTATTTTTACACAACATTAAATGGGTATAAAAACAGTTGATTAGTGTCCAATTTTAATTTGGAGGGCGTGTAAATAATAAGCAGACAAGCTGGACAATACTACAAGACTAGATTTTTTAGATATGAGCGATATGTATTTAGTATTTTCATGTTGGCTTATTTATAGCTAATAAATCAGTCGCACCATCACACTTTATAAAATTGTGTCATAACAACAACCAAAAAAATAAATCAAAATTCATGCAAGCATCTTTTGAAACCAAACATTTTGGACCTGATATGTAAACGGTAAGGTGTTACAATGTATTGAATTATCTGCATATTTATCCATTTCTCACTAGTACTAGTAAGTCCTGAATACTCCTGGGTGACAAAAACAGTTCCATGTCAATACTCTTTGATATGGGATGAAGGGAAACTATCATGAAGCGGAATAAATAAGAGCTCTATAGATGAGGTGACCTATGATGTCATGTATTTACAAATGGGACACCCTCTGTTGTTTCCCTCCAGGCAGAATATACAGTAAAGTTAATGAAGACAACATGAAATTTCTTTCTAATGAATTGTAAAACTCATTTAGTTTTAGGTTTTTTTGTGAAATGCGATAGCTTATAGCATTCCTAAGCAAGTTTAAAGACAGTTTTGATAACAATTTGCTGTGACACCACAATCTAGTTAGAAAACCTGATCTGGCCTATGTAAACTATAGGAACTCTTGCCCGGTGTGTTTTGTCTCAAACCGACAGAGGGCGTCCTAAATGTCAACAAATGTCACCTCATCTATAGCCAGACGCGTAACTAAAGAGGGGCGCATCATTTTCCCCCCTCCCCTGCCTGAAGGCTTGCCCCCAATGAAATGACAAGCTCTATGTATATACAGGGTGAGTCAAAAAGACTGCAATAGTGGAAAGAAGCCATTTTGTTTTCAAAACCAAATGAATTTTTAAAACATTTTAATCGTTGCAAGAATGACATATCTAATCCTAACTTTGTGTGAAAAAATGAAGGCGATCGCATTTTTCGTTTGTCTTTGGTGACCCTTTTTGCTGCACAACAAAATGTACATGTTTGTCAACGAGCACAGTGATTTTCAATTGAAATTGCACACATTGCATTTTCATATTTGAATATCCCGCCAACAAAAAATTGGAAAATGTTAGTTTTTTATTAAAATTTAGAACATTATAAGCATTTCATAGCATGGTAGGGTAAATTGATTATGTTAACTCACATGTAAACAAGAAAGGATGCATCAAATTCCAATAACATCACAAATATACTCAAATTTCCAAATTCGAATGAGAGTCACTTTTTGCGATCTGATGCATATTTTGGGTATCTCGTGGACAAACGTGTGAAATGGGTGCACAGGTAAAAAGGTTCCCTAAAGGCAAATGGAAAATGATATTGACTTCATTTTTTCACACTAATTTAGTAACAAATAAGTTATTCTCATAACGTTTAAAAAAATTCAAACTTCAACTTAGTTTTTAAAACAAGATGGCTTCTTTCCACTATTGCAGTTATTTTGACTCACCCTGTACAAAAGATAGTCGGTTATGCCCCCCCACCATGATCACAGGCCTTTCGCCCCTCATGCCCCCCCCCCCCCCCCCCCCCCCTCCCTTGAAGACCCTAGTTAGTCTATAGCAGAGAAGAAAAAAATTATCAACCAACTTCAAAGCATTGCTTTTTTATCCAAATAGTACCTCAACAATTCCTTGATGAATTCAGATGAATGTATGAATAAAAGTCTATTTAAAGGTAGATGACCCGATCACATTTTCGTAACACAGAATTATTTCAAACATACGGAGATTTTCATATCATATGAAAGCTCGTATTTTTCTCATCATCATACTGAAATTTGACGGCCTAAATCGGTATAATTACGGAGAAATCGATGAAATAACGTCGAATTACCGCGAATGGTGGTAACCACCGATATAGTTTGTGTACTACTCAATGGGTACAGTTCACAGCATCTTGTGCGTCTAAAAGTAAGAACCATTAGAGCTATGCAACTCAAACTTTGGAACACGACTTTTTTAAGGATGACCTTTCATGTAGAATAGAAAACTTCCAAGTTGAAAATCGGAACATCTACCTTTAAGTGCAATACACAATAAAGTCATGGGTTGCATCACTCTATTTGATGTAACACATTTTCCAAGAAATACTTCATATTCAGATTTTTGTATCAATGTTGATTAAAAGATTAGCATACCTATTTCACCAAAATGAAAACAGTCCATTGTTTTCTTTAAACCCTGCTCAGGAAAGATTAAGCAAAGCCAAATCTGAGAATTGCTAATAGAACAGTCCGTGATGTAGCTGAAGAAATGTTTTGATACTGGGCCACACAGAAACCCCTTACCTATACTGGATCTACTGGGGTTTGATGAGCAGCAGTATGTTCGTCATCGTATCATGATATAATTACTTTAACCGTTTGTATTTGTATTAAAACTGGTTGAATAGCAATATGTAAAACCTATATTTGTCGCCATGAATATTTGCAAACACATGACAGTTATTTATATAAGTCATATAATATGATACCTTAGAGAAAGGCACATTGGGAAGTAGTACAATATGTCTTGATAGAAAAAACCCACTTGTTATTAGGGCCCAATTGACCTGTAGATTTCAACATTTCCCAACAACAAAATATTTTTGAACAAATTTGACCAACAACAAAAATGGAAAAAATTAGGAAAAACTTTTTTCTTCTTATATTTGTTCCCTTTTTTTCATTTCCCCCTCCCCATTTTTTGGTCAGGTGACATCATCTCAGGTAACCTCAGCTCAGGTGATCTCAGTTCAGGTGACATATCAGGAGACCTAATCTCAGGTGACCTCAGCTCAGGAGACCCCATCTCAGGAGACCTCAGCTCAGGTGACCTCAGCTCAGGTGACCTCATCTCAGGAGACCTCAACTAAGGTGACCTCAGCTCAGGAGACCTTAGCTCAGGTGGCATCATCTCAGGTGATCTCATCTCAGATGACCTCAGCTCATGACACCTCAGCTTAGGTGACCTCATCTCAGGTGACTTCATCTCAGGTGACTTCATCTCAGGTGACTTCATCTCAGGTGACATCATCTCTGGTGACCTCATCTCAGGAGACCTCAGCTCAGGACACCTCAGCTCTGGTGACATAATCTCAGGTGACATAATCTCAGGTGACATAATCTCAGGTGACCTCAGACCTCATTTCAGATGATATCATCTCAGGAGACCTCGTCTCAGGTGACCTCATCTCAGATGACCTCAGCTCAGGTGACATCATCTCAGGTAACATCATCTCAGGTGACCTAATTTCAGGAGACCTCATCTCAGGTGAACTCATCTCAGATGACCTCAGCTCAGGAGACCTCTTCTCAAGTGACATCATCTCAGGTGACCTCAGCTCAGGAGACCTCATCTCAGGTGACCTTATCTCAGGTCACCTCAGCTCAGGTGACTCCATCTCAGGTTGACCTCATCTCAGGTGACCTCAGCTTAGATGACTCTTCATAATGTTATCTAAGTGTCATGTTAATTGACATTTTGACCAAAATAAAGTCCTTACTGTTCGAATTCATAGTTTACTTGAGAACTAAAGTTATTCTCCTTGTTTCAGCACAGTTATCACGTTTAATTAGTACACAAGCCTCAGTGACCTTGCAATATATCCTTAAATCCATAAATCTCCCCCCCCCCCCCCCTCTACACCCCACCCCACCCCCTTACTTTTGGACTAAAATGAGTATCATCACAGTATTCCCTTTTACAATCACATATTCATATAAATTGCCATATTAAACCAGAAGACCATATCTTGAGAAAAAGTATAATTTAAGATAAGATAACATCTTGTGGGCTCGCCGGGGCCCATCTTATTATGAGGGTATTATGAGGGTCATTCAATAAATTCTACCTCCTACCTCATAAATTTATTATTATATAAGCCAGTCTATGAAATATCACACAATTGTAGTTTGGAACCTCAGCTACAAATTTATTGTAAATTGATCTGCTGAGTATTGGTTGTACTTTTCTGGAGATGCAGTGAAAACCAAACTTACATTTAGTGTGACGGAAACGGATAAAACATTGCGACAGTGCTATTAATTTGGTCTATTGTAAGAAGCAAACATAGCTAGCCTATCTGTCAATGATAACCGTTCTAAATGTCAGATATATCTTTAACAGACCATAAACTGTGAAGGTGGCTGATTTCTTTGGAAAGATTATGCACTCTGATTAACCAGAACCAGATCAGGACAACCATAAGTTTACCCTTCCCCCTAGAGCACCCTGCAAAAGGTATATTTAACTTTCATTAGAACCAAGTCTCCCAAAGAGATAATTATCTATCATTGACTACCTGATTGACTATTCTGAAGGTGGCACATAAATGAAAACTCACAAAGTGACTATTATGTTAAAGTTTTAACATACGAGGCATCACTGTGGCTTGAGTTGCAACAACGAAAATTAGACTGATCATCAGTACTCCAATATGCCAAAGGCATAGCAATACATTCGAGTTGATATTACACTATTTGCAAGCCTACAAGAGTTAATTTTTATTTTTTTTATTTTTTTTATTTTTTAAATTCCTTCTTGACAGCTGACATAAACATATGTACTGTCACTTACTCAGTGACCTTAAGCTACATACACCTTTTTACATGGGTAACATATTGACAAATATATTTACATACACCTTTTTACATGGGTAACATATTGACAAATATATTTAAATGAAACTTATCCGTTAATCAGTGCAGAGACTTTGCCATTTATGCCATTTTTCCAGAAAAGTATTCAAGTCTGAATTACATGTTGCTTGGTATTTTAGAATATTGTAATAATACTTAATTTCGTGTTTGAAAGTGTCTAAATCTGGCTGTTTTTCTGTCATCTTTGCTCTATAAATATGGAATTTCGCCATTGTCATTATCAATGTTAGGGTGAAATCCAAATTTGATCCAAAAAGTATTGTTACTGGATTCATATTCAAGTCCACATTTGTTTGACCTTTAACCCACCTTTTAAAGATATTCCAGAATGATTTTGAGATTTGACAAGTTATGAAAAGATGCGTAATTGTTTCAGAGGTTTTTTTACAAAAAGTGCATAAGTCATCTCCTCTAATATTACATTTTAGCAAAAGACTATTCGTTCCTAAAATACTTTGATTGATTCTATATTGGAACCATCTATACTTTGTGTCATCGGAAAACTTAAAATTTAAAAGACATATTTTTTTCCACTCCCTATTTTCTATACCAAAGTCTAATTGCCACTTATTAATGGATTGTTTCATTTTCTTTGATTTTATAAAGACTTTGTAGAATAAAGTACAACCTTTTCGCTGTTTGAACAGTAGTTCCACGTTACTAGGTCTAAAAGGTGATACTAGTTTCGACCCATTTAATTGACTGATATTGAAGTTTGACTTTATTGCTCTTATAATACCATTATACTCTAGGAAATTGGTTTTCACTTGATAAATTTCTTCGAACTCGTCTTTTGACATAAAAGTCCCATTATCTTTCAGTAAATCATTGATAAAAATGACACCCTTTTCCTTCCAATGAGCATAGTTTATCGATTTACCTCCAATTTTTATTTTATCATTCCACCACAAATATTGTTTTGCAATGCGATTGAAGTCTAAAACACCGTTGTTAACAATGCATATCAAAGATGACCAAGAGAATAGAGTATCATACCAGAACTTGTTGTCTATCTTATTTTTTGTTGCATTAAAATGGGAAAAACCTGTACAACAAATATCGTCTTTTTTGGCATTTAAACATAATCTATACAATTTTATCCAACTTTTTTCACCTTGCAAAACCCTTCGAATCCAATTTATTTTCAATGCATTTATATGAGATTCAAGAGTTAATATTGCTTACAATCTTATTCATGCATGATAATACTATAATTTTATTAGATATCATCCATTGATTTCTATTTTCAGTATTAAAATTATGCTCTTATATCTAACCATATAAAACGGAAAACCCCGAAAATCATGCATTTATTTTTTAAGGTAATTTTCTGTTTCCGTTGTCCAAAATCTCTCTCCGGCTTTGACCGCATCATATCAAAAGTACGGTAAAACAGATATCAATTATCATATGCATATCAAAGATGACCAAGAGAATAAAGTATCATACCAGAACTTGTTGTCTATCTTATTTTTTGTTGCATTAAAATGGGAAAAACCTGTACAACAAATATCGTCTTTTTTGGCATTTAAACATAATCTATACAATTTTATCCAACTTTTTTCACCTTGCAAAACCCTTCGAATCCAATTTATTTTCAATGCATTTATATGAGATACAAGAGTTAATATTGCTTACAATCTTATTCATGCATGATAATACTATAATTTTATTAGATATCATCCATTGATTTCTATTTTCAGTATTAAAATTATGCTCTTATATCTAACCATATAAAACGGAAAACCCCGAAAATCATGCATTTATTTTTTAAGGTAATTTTCTGTTTCCGTTGTCCAAAATCTCTCTCCGGCTTTGACCGCATCATATCAAAAGTACGGTAAAACAGATATCAATTATCATTTACTATAAATGTGTAGCTATGATTCAGAGCTATAATCATGACACATGTCATGAGGTTGACATTGATATTAGCAATGTTATGAGGGAGGAGGTAGAACTTATTGAATGACCCTTGTAAATTGAAAGCTCAGAGTTGTTATCGGTATTTGGGTATGTGTGTATATAAATTGGTTGTCATTGAATATACAAGTATTCTGTAATAGAGAATGGCAATACAGTACAAATGCTGTTTGCTCCAACTTAAAGGTATAGTATGTGATCTTTTCCAGAGGACGCCCTCAATCCTTGAAAACAAATTTAAGGCAGATTTTCTTGCAGATTTACATCTCTGATCATAAATCATAAATATATTCCAAGTTACAGAGCGATACGATTCCTAATGACCTCAAAATCATGGTTTTAGAGTGAATTTAGAGTAAATATACTCCGTTAACCTGACAGTTTATTTTCACTCTAAAACCATGATTATGAAGTTAATCGCCCTGAAACTTGGCATGTACATGTATGTACGATATGATCGGAAATACAAATCTGCAAGAAAATGTGCTTCCAACTTTACCGCATCCCTGTAACCGGACGAATAATTTGAGATATTGCATGCCTATATCAGAGCAATTTAAATTTTTATCAAATATGCAAAAGGTCAACAACCTTTTAATTACATTTTTACATTTTGCCTTACAACTCTGTAACGAAACATCAGATATTGGGCAAACTACATTTAGAATCATTTAAATTTTTTTTTAAAAGAATTGAAGCAGGTGTCAATTTGACCCCTGTAAGGGTCAAAATATCAATTGCTTCAAAAATTTATAGTTTGTCCTAAATCCGACGTTTCGTTACAGAGTTGTGAAGCCGTTTGCTTGACCTTTGCATATGGTCAAAAATTAAACTTGCTCCGATTCAAACCAACAATATCTCAAATTGTTCCTCTAATCACAGAGATTGCAGTAAAATGTAGTTTTTACTTCCTACAGTAGTTGTAAAGCTGTATACAGAGGTCAAGAGGTCAAATATCAATAGGCCTTAACATAGACATAACTCAAAATGGGACATAAACTCTATACCGATAAGTGTCAACGGCTAAAAATGAAATTTACGGCACCCCTACAACCAGACGAACAATTTGAGATATTGCATGCCTATGTGAGAGCAACTTTAATTCTTTTACTAAATACGCAAAAGGTTAACACAGTTTATTAACTTTTTACATTTTGTCTTGAATCCTTTTTAAATTGAAGCAGGTTTCAATTTGAACCCTATATAGGGGTAGCCATTTTGAATTGAGTGAGCGATCCTAGTGCCAAATGTTAAAAAATGGAAACAGCTCACTAAAAGTTGCTTACAGTTTAAAGATGCTAAAACCATTGTTTCCAACAATATAGCAAAACAATTTCACTAAACAACACAACACCATACACTATTATATTCAATTATTTCTCGACAAGAACAGACATCTTCATGATCCTATATAGGCTACTTGTATAAGTCTTGTTGTTGCAGGAATAGATCCTCTACAAGTTTTGATATGGTACACATATTGTGCTGATTCAGGTAGATATCCTTGACCATCGGGGATATATTACATATACTGAATAAATATTTAATTTAATTAAAACATAACATCAAATTTTGAAGAATAGGAGATATTGTTTATGTTTTTATGAGTATGACCGTGTGGAAATAAATTTGACGTGTATAGAGTTTCTCGTGATTTCTCTGCCGCGTACAGATCAACTGACAACCAGAACGTGAGTGTCAATATGAATGACGTCAAATGTTTGTATTCCTCTTGTTTGTGATGTTACATTTAGATGAAAATGATGAAACACGGGATAAAACTCAAATGATGAATAAAATATCTAAAATTTAACGTTACAATAAAATGATTGAATCTTTAAGGTATATGATGATGGTCTCTATAATTATGATTGAATTCGTATTTAAAAGGATAATATTATACTTGACACTTCCAGAAATCTTCGTTGACAAATCCCATCAACCGATCTTCTATCTACAGGATGTCCATAAAAGGGTGCATGTGTTCCACATCATTGCCCCCAACAATTATATTAGGCATTAAGGGACACCCTGTATGTGAACGTGACTCTACGGTCAAATTGTGTTTGACTAATTCCTAGAACCAACTGCTTTCACTATCGGACTCGGAGGGATTATTGTATATTATTGTTGCTGTTTTTTCTTCTTCTTGGATATCGTGTCTTCTTTGACATGCATCCTCGCTAGCATGTAAAGAGGTGATCTAATTTAATTGATAACAAAATTTGATATACCGTACTGAACTTAAGATTCAAGCGCTCACGGCGACACGTTATTAAAATCATGATGTTGTCGGATTGAGTGGTTCCTTAGAGTTTGCTGAGTGTTGATGTCACAGAATTGTTCCTTAAGTGATACTTACACTATCAAATTAGGCCTACACAAATATGACGAATTCGTTTTGTCGTTACAAGACTCAAATCCAAGCCCCTGGGAAGTGGGGGTGCTGCAGCACCGCCATGTTGCGCACCCCTTAAAATTTTAAGATTTTTGAAAAAATGTACAGTGCGTGTCCAATAATAAGTTCAAGAGCTGGAGGCTGGAGGGAAGGGAAGTGGTAGGCTTAGGGGAGATGCGGGAGAGTTGAGCCATTTTTTATATTTTGTGTCACCATATGCGGAAGAAAAGTACAAACCTGTAAAAAATTAGTGTAAGATAAACTTTAGAGTGTTGTTTTCGTTCTGAAACAATAACAGTTGGGATAGCAGTTAAGGCTTATTCATACAAAAGGTTTGAAAAAAATTGGTAAAGTGGCTCAACTCTCCCTACAGTATGGGAGAGTTGAGCCACCATTACAGGAGAGTTGAGCCAGCATGATAAGTCAATGGCTGGTGAAAAAAACAAAATCATATTTTTTCAACTTTTGATTTATTAATCCTGAAAGTAAATATGGTGCTCAATTGTTATTATCATGGCACAAAATAACATTTTCTCTCATTTATTATACATTTTTCACCTTTAGTCCAAAAATCAAAATGTTACTACATGTTTTCCCTATGCTCAACTCTCCCCATGACCAATCGCTCAACTCTCCTCATGGTGACCATTTTGTAAATAACCCAATCCTGTCTGGTGTAGAACTTTTGGTAGTTTACAATAGTTCTCTAAAATAATAGTCATATATACCCCCTTCAATAAACAAATTACCGCTATTATATTCTAATTAAGTCTTGCTATGGGAAAAAAGACAAACATTTATTTTTCTATTTTTCACTCAAAAGTGAAAAAAATGATTTTGTTTAGGTATCTTTGATACTGAGCACACATGACAGTTGAGTTTAACACTATAAGAATGTCGTATTGATGCTATATAACAATATATGCCAATATAAATTTTAGTAAGTTACTACTTTTCGAGTTATAGGGGGTGGTTCAACTCTCCCGGTGGCTCAACTCTCCCGCATCTCCCCTACTAATCTATAATAGAGAACATCCATGTCGGCCATATTTGCGGACACCAAACTCTGTTTCAGAAATTTAAAAGACCAACCCCACAGATATCTAAATCTGTGACCAACACGCATGTTGATGAACTCGTTCAAAATAACCCGCCAAATGTATAGAAGGTCGTGCATTGAATTGATCTGAACAACGAATACTACGGGAACGAGAACCTTTTGTTACGGGCATGCATGAGTGAAGTGGATACTCTCTATTGTATATTATGAAAAGGGTATTGCACTGTACACAGCGATTTAATGGTATATTTTTGATTATAAATCATGAATATATTCCAAGTTACAGAGCGATACGATTCCTAATTACCTCAATAACATGGTTTTAGAGTGAATTTAGACTTTAGAGTAAAAAATAAACGGACAGTTTATTTTCACTCTAAAACCATGATTTTGAAGTAATTACGAATCATATCGCCCTGTAACTTGGAATGTATGTACGATCGAGTTATTATCCGAAATGTAAATCTGCAAGAAAATTTGCTTCCAATTTTTTTCGAGGATTGAGGGCGTCCCCTGGAAAAGATCACACAATATATATATACCTTTAATATGACCAAGTAGAAATTGAACATGTATTGGAAATTAGTTTCAATTGTTTAATTATTCAAGCATAAGAAGATGGCTCTAGTTTAATTATTCAAGCATAAGAAGATGGCTCTAGAACGTTTTCTGGACCAATTAGTTGAAAAAACTTAGTTGAAAAAGTGACCGCTTCGCGCGTATTATTTTCAATGTTAATTATTCAAGCATAACAAGATGGTATCAGAAACGTTTTCTGGACCATTTATAGTTTTAAAACGTTTTTGCGCGCTTTGCGCGAATTTGTTTCGGATGTTAATCAATCAAGCATAACAAGATGGCTTCCGTAACGTTTTTTGGACCATTTTAGTTTTAAAAAAACGTGAAATATACACATGGAAAAAAGTATCGCACCACTTTTTTTGTGTTGAAAAGTGCAAATGTGGCCTCGAATTTTGCCACCATGGTGTGATATTAAGGATCATTTGTTTGCGTAAGCTGTCCTACAAAATGCTATGCAATAAAAGGGCCACATTTTAGTTTGTGACGTAATCGATGTAATGTTTTTCAAGGCCAAGGGGAAAATGCATGCTTTTGTCCAAAAACATGCATAAAACAAGTTTGGGTATAACTCGATATTGAATAGACTTTAAAAACTTAAAATAGTCATTATATTAGTTCTGTATTTGGTGCAAGAAATGTTCCATTTAGACATTATAGGCTACAGTGCAGTGAATGAGTCCAAACATGCCATTTTTTTGTTGCTCATAAATTCAGTATATACGATGAGGTCACCGTTGATTTTTGTATTATTATTTGACCTCGGTCAACACTTCCGCAATATTGTTTTTGTCATTTGAACTTATTTAAAATTTGACTTATTTTGACCTTTGACCCCATAACCGTTGGGTGTACGAAAAAGGGTGTTTTTCATATTTGAGGACAATCAGGCAACTTTTGAAATTTGACCCCAGATGACCTTTGACCTTGGAAGGCTGGAATGTGTTACCAGGGATTACAACTATAGAGATTAATCATTGGGCCTCTCAATATCGCGTTATATCCAAACTTGTTTTATGCATTTTCCCATTGGCCTTGAAAAACATTACATCGATTACGTCACAAACTCAAATGTGGCCCTTTTATTGCATAACATTTTGCTGGACAGTTTTCGCAAACAAAATGATCCTTAATATCACACCATGGTGGCAAAATTCGAGGCCACATTTGCACTTTTCAACAAGTGGTGCGATACTTTTTTCCATGTGTATATATGCGCGCAATAACAATAACAATATGGCATAAACGTTTTCTGGACCTTATTAGTTAAAAAAAACTGGACATTTTTTCGCGCTTCCCGCATAGGGCCTATTAGTTTCATTGTTTAATTATTCAAGCATAACAAGATGGCTTCAGGAACGTTTTCTGGACCAATTTAGTTTGGAAAAAAACTGGTAATTTGTGCGCGCTTCGCCCGTATTTATGTTCAATTTATATTTATTCAAGCATAACAAGATGGTTTCAGAACGTTTCCTGGACCATTTTAGTTAACAAAAACTGGTAATTTTTGCGCGCTTCGCTCATAATTATTTTAAATATTTCATTATTCAAGTATAACAAGATGGCTTCAGGAACGTTTCTAGACCATTTTAGTAAAACAACTGAAAATGTTTGCGCGCTTCGCACGTTTTAGTTTCAATGTTTAATTATTCAAGTATAACATGGCTTCAGGAACGTTTTTTGGACCATTTTAGTTAACAAACTAGATTTCTTTTGCGCGCTTTGCGCGTTGTAGTTTTAATGTAACATATTTCATCTTTCATTAGTGTCTCTATTTTTTCATTTTGTTTCTGAACCAAGTCAAAGTTTATTGAAAATAAATGTAAATATTCATAGCAAGGAGAGCTTTCCTAGCCCATTCAAACATGCTCCGCCCCCTGATCCTATCTGCTACAGCTTAGGGCTTGCGGGCCCTCTGGACCCCACGCCGCATTGACTTAGACAAAAAATGTACAGCACCCCTATCCAAAATATACTTCCAAGGGGCTTGCAGTCAAATCTGTATAAATCAGTGCATATAATTTGAATAACAGGGAGAACTGTGTTAAAAAAGAACCAAGGCCTTATAGCTCTATCTATAATAGATTTGGTGTTGTTTTCAAAATCCCGTATAATAAAGAATGATATGGCCTCCATTTGCCCACAGATAGTCAAAACATCTGTGATTTGTCTCTAATACCATCAAGATGTACATTACAAGTCCCGAGCGTATTAAAACCCTTTTCCCAATAGGCATAGTGATAGGAACCATGGAAGATATGAAATGTTATGGAGTTTATTGCCGTATACCGGTATAAATGTGGAACCCGTCAGAGAATTTTCACGATTGAAGTCATGAACAAATTCACTATTGAAGGACAATTTATCGTTAAAATCGTGAAAGCGTTACATCGTTGAAGCAAGAAGCTATTTACCATTAGCCCTAACTCTACTACACCACACGGCGACTGGGCGGAAAAAATGATTTTATAACCCGGAGTGCAGGTTTTTGGGCTACAAAACGGACCCAGGCTATATAACGAGGCGAATATACTTCGCCGAGTGTGACTGATAGCCGTGGTGTAGTGGCTAGGATCTGGGCCCTGGTGCTGGAGGTCCGTGGTTCAAATCCCGAGGGTCGGGGTGACCTTTCTGGTGAATTTTGAGGGTCGGAAAACAAATCTGTTTCCGTGTGGTGTACTAGAGTTAGGGTTAAAGCATGAAATAATTTTACCATTAAAGCCACATACATTATAAGCAGTGTATTGTGATAATCAAAGTTCACGGTTTGTGTTTAGATATAATATGAATTGAAACACAAATATACGATGGTTTTCTATTTTAGCGCCCACAAAATTGGAAACTTTATTGGCAAAATCAGAAACCATTTACAATCACAGAATATGCCAAATGCAGATACAGAGTATTACAAAATGCATTATTAACGTCTTTGCAATATACATCAGAAGGCGTAACATGATTACAACTGTATACTGAATGTGAAATTAAATCCGCTATTATTTTTATTTATTATATTCATAGTATAGCTTGCAATGACAGAACAAACATTTCAAAATACAGAACACACAAAAATACAGAGAAGTATAATAGATTGCAAAAAAGCAATAACAAAAAGTAAAGATAAATGATAAGCTTCGTATAATATGAAAATGCATCAAAAATGCGTAACATATTAATGCAATAAGCACTGAATGTGATTTACTTACGCGGCTAATGGTATTCCCAATAGGGATATAAAAGAGATTTTTCCGAAACCTTTCAAAATCTATTTCAAGGATTACTGAACCAATAGGCATGTGTGTAGGCCTACTTATTCTAATACATTCCTCATGGTGACTCCAAATATGATAATGAATTTCAAAAATGTTGACTTTTTTGAAACATTTTGTGAAATTTTGGAATGTCGTCTGCACTAGACGCCTGCCGCATGGAAAGTAATGGTTTGAAACAATGCCCTGTTTCTGTATATGGATGTCAAGTTAACAGCGCCCATGTAGTCATAGTACGTATCATTGGATAAACCTCTTTCTGGGTGCACATTAAATGTAAATCATAAAGATATTATGCGGTTGAAAACCTGTCTGGGATTTATATTGATATCGAAATAACTTTGACTTAAATTGAACTGAATTTAGTGGTTTCTGGTTTCATTTACCTTAACACTAATAAAGACCCCGAAAATACAACATCAACCCTATGCGTGGTATACAGGGTGAGTCAAAAAGAAGTGGTACGGGAATGAATATTTGTTTAAAAATAGACCAAATGAATTTGACAAACCAATGACGCAAGTTTTCAAAGAACAACTTATTCCGCTCAATGACATAAGGAATCATTGAAATAGATCAATTATATCAGAAGCTATGCCTGTTTTAATAAAAGAACCCCCTTTTTTAGCTGTCCACGGAACGCTTAATTCTCTTGAAATCTTTCCACTCTAAGTGAGCAGCAAATGATTGCTGATGTTTGTCCTCTAAGGTGTCTTCATTGTTTTAAGTGGGCCTTCAATGTTAATCATTGTCTTAATGTTGTCAGTGATTTTTTATTTTATGCACACCATTCCCACCTGTACTTGATTCCCGGGCTTTAATCTCATTTGAATATGAATGCCCGTGTGTACATTTTATTTCAAGAAAAGCGTTCCGTGGACAGCTACAAAAAGGGTCTCTTTTATTAAAACAGGCATATCTCCTGATATAATTGATCTATTTCAATGATTCCTTTTGTCATATGAGTGGAATAAGTTCTTCTTTGAAAACCTGCGTCATTGGTTTGTCAAATTTGTTTGGTATATATTAAAACAAATATTCATTCTCGTACAACTTCTTTTTGACTCACCCTGTATAGCGCACATTTGCAACACATGTAAAAGTTATCCTTACATAACTCAATCTTAATAAATGTTAAGATATGCTATAGTTTACTCACTGTCAAGCAAAGGGACAACGAAGGAAAAACTTGAGGGGGGGTGGAGGTTGTGACCCTAAATTTCACTACCCCTCTTAATTTTGCAAACTCTCCTCCCATAGAACGTGTATTAGATATGTCCGCGACCCCCTCCCCTCATTTCGTCTCCGACCCCCCCCCCCCCCCGCACTTAATTCTGATCCCTCCGCCGCTTTAGAATTATCTGTATCATGCGCCCACAGCCCACTTCTCTAGAAGGCACCATCTCATTTCTCATTGATAAGTATAATTTCATTGCTGTTCAGTATGCCTATATTTTTTACTCTAAGTTATATATAGGATGCCACGCCATCCATGATATGCGCGGTTATATTGTGATATTATAATGTATATAGCAATTGATGTAACAATATGCTAATTAATGCCAAATGCTAAATGCCAAATGCCAAATGGCATTCATTCATTCAAAAGCGCTTATATCTTGAAATTAAATAGACCGAGTGAGTAAGCTCTATTTTAGAAGATAAAACAATAGCACTCAAATACCCACTATAAGAGTTATAATATTGTCAATCACGTTTCACTGCCTCAGCACTTCATCCAAATGAACTAGTTCATCCTTTTGTCAGGTTGCCATTGAAACCAACTCATAATATTACAAGAGAAGCGTGGTTTTATTATTGCAGCGTGCATCACTGGTCTTGCATGTCATATTCGATGTATTAAAGTCTTGTATTAAATAATAGACTTGGATGAAATTGTAAGTGGGTTTTTTTTTTTTTTTCATTTTTTTCTTCTTCAAAACCTTTCAAAAAATTCAAAAATATTCCCCCAAATTTTTGTTATTACTTTTAATTATTTTAAATGTGTCGGTCGGGCCCGTAGCACAGGGTACTTTGTCGTCGCCTTCGATGGTTGGATATAAATATGAACACAATTATTGGTAATTGAGGGTGATCTTTCAGTGTAGTTATGTTTGGATGTTCTTCAAGTAAAAACAAATTCTTCTTGTCTATTGAGGCTGCTTTTTAGTCTTAATTATGTTTGGATGATTTTATAAATAATTTTGGACGATATTCAAGATTGGTAAACGTAAATACTCTGGTCATATATACAACCGTTATATAATTATGGACTCGAATTAGCTCAATTTGTATTATTTTATTGTTCGATTCACTCAGAATCAGCTGAAACAAGTCAATTTTCATCAAATTTGCTGAGGCAATATTACAGGTATTTTTGAAAATACATACCTCCTACGGAATCATCTAAGTGCCTTCCTACTTGACCATGGTCATAGCAAGATAATATATCTTGATAAGTAGACATAATATCAGTATTATATCGATATGGTCAGATACTTTTTGTCTGAATATTATTAAGTCGTCATTGTGAGATAATATTAATAATGCCTACTTTCTTGCCAAATCGACCTCACAAACAGTCTATGTCGTCATGGCGACATATATTATATATCTTGCCAAGTCGACTTCACAGAAAGTCTATGTCGTCATCATGGTCATGGCGAGATAGGACATCTTGCAAAGTCGACATCACAGAAAGTCGATGACGTCATAACGAGATTGATATCTGGCAAAGCACTACAGAAGCAACCACGTTTCGTGTAACTTTTTTCGAGTTTCGAGTTTTGGGCGAAAAAAAATATATAAGTAAAGAAAATAAAGTTAAACATCGATATGCTATTGCTTTGTAAGATTAAAAACAATATAAAAGCACTGAACAAGTAGGATGGCACTTGTTTCGTCCGTTGTGCTTGGCCAGATAATCTATCTCGCCATGACGATATCTACTTTTTGTGAAGTCGACTTGGCAACAGAATATATCTCGCCATGATGACGACTTTTTTTGAAGTCGACTTGGCAAGATAATTCATCTCGTCATGACGACATTTACTTTTTATGAAATCGCCTTGGCAAGATAATATAACTCGCTATGAAGACATCCACTTTTTGTGAAGTCGACTTGGCAACAGAATATATCTCGCCATGATGACGACTTTTTGAAGTCTATTTGGCAAGATAACCCATCTCGCCATGACGACATTTACATTTAATGAAGTCGACTTGGCAAGATAGTATCTCATCATGACGACTTAATAAGGTTTTTAAGTCGACATGGTAAGACAAATTATCTGACCATGTTGACATAATACTGATAGTATGTATATTATCTCGCTATGTCGTAAAGTAGGAGGTTTTCAGGTTATAGAAAATCGTAATTCAAAATAGCGTGCTAACTCAAATAATGAGTTCGTCATGCTACAAATTAAACTGAATGATGATAATCAATTATAACAATGCCGAGTCCGACCTGGATCGCTGCACATGAAGGGTATGAATGGGGGCTTCTTATCCCTAGGTATATTTGTCTCAGCATCTTCATTTATTTTTTTATCATTTTGGAATTATTGTTTATTCGGCATACTCACGAGATAGCGTCCACTCTACATGGAATCAATCACTGTCACTATCCTAACATCCTTTTAACTCAAACTCTCAACAAGACAGCAGTTCGACAAAAAACACGATTACATATTGTGATATACGCCCACCTTATTGGTCAAGTACGTCGATGACATCACAAAATGTAAGAATAATTAATCAGGATTGGCCCATTTCAACCTTGATGTTGATACACCTATCACAATTCACGCGGTTGGTTGCTGACAAAACGTTTTTATCGACCAAACAGACACATTTGAATATAATCAATTCAGAGGAAATGAATCGTCTGCTTCTGTCGTGTATCTGAAATCAAGTTGAATCGTCATAACATGTGTGAACATAAAACATCATCTCTCTTGGTTATCTAGATATAATAAGCACAAGAAACGAGCAAGCTATTTTTGTTGGATTGTTCAGTTAGTTGATTAGTAGCAAACATGAATGTGTCCGATTCTAACGCTACGTTGCCAACGGAACTTGATATCGATGATAGCGACGATGACCGTCCCGCTAGTGGATGGACTGCTGATCGGGAATCTTCAATAGAGAACACCATTTTATTTCATTTACTGTTTGGTCTTATAGCTGTCACTGGTATCATCGGTAACTTTTTAGTTTTGTTCACGTTTGCTCGAGTATCCAAGTTCCGTACCATCACTAACGTGTTTATTACTTCATTAGCATCATGTGACTTTGTTTCGTCGGTGTTCATTATTGTTTTACATCTTGGTAAGTATAGAGCGTTTAAGACACATGAATGTTTGCGGTCCGTGTATATAACCAGACACTCGTTTTTCGTTATTTCGTTTTCAACACGATAAGCAAAAAACACAAATAGGATCATTTTCCGTTTGACTGTCACAGTAGAATAAATAAACAAGACTTAAACTAGAATTTTTAACGTTCGTTTTTATTCTACTATTTTCGACTAAGAAAAACTAAAAAGATCAACCACATTCGTTTTTATTTCTCTAAATAAAGTGTAAAAATCAATCAGAAGAAAACATTTAATTTGAAAGTATTCGTTTTTCTTAATCCGTTTTCATATAAGAAAAACGAAATAAATAAGTGTATTCGTTTTTCGTTCATCAACCAGAATTGTAACCAAAAGGCAATAGAAAAACCTAATTTGATCTTGTTTCAAACATTCGTTTTTCTTGATATATTTTGAAATAAGAACAATTAAAATTGCCATGTATGTTAATGATTCGTTTTACTAATAACACAAGTACAAAAAACAAACAGTAGAAAATATAAGTTTGAAACATTCGTTTTTATAACTTCATTTGCAAACAAGAAAAACGATATCAGTATGAGTCAATTACGTTTGTTTTTCGTTGCTTAAACACTTGTACGGTAATTAAGCAAGAGAAAAACCGAAATTTTAAGAGTTAGTTTTTCTAACTTTATTTTCAAAACAAGAAAAACAGAAAGATTACTGCATTCGTTTTTCTTTTAATTCGATCAAGAACAAAATAACAAACACTATTAAGTGTATGGAATTTTCCACTCTGCTGGCATTCATTTTCACCTCAACAATCCACCACTTTTAAAACCAAATCAATTATATACGGTTATCTTTGCTTTCAGACCATGTATTATAGTGAGTGCGCACGTGGGTTAGCCTACCTGATTAACATAAGTTGGGATATGTGGTTTTGTAAACAAACCTTTAGGGTGCAATGGATAACAGTTCTGATATTAAAATTGTGACAATGAATTGCCGTGGTCGTGCAGATAAGAAAAACAGATTTGATGTTTTAAATTATTTATATGAAAAAAATTGTATGATTTATTGTTTGCAAGATACCCATTTTGACTCATGATTTTAAAAGTCATCTGGACAAGGAATGGAGTGGGAAATATGGTTATCTTAGGGGCCATATCCAAACTCTCAGTGATTTTAAAGCATTTTTCTACCGATTTTACAACGGTATTCCAACGGTATTTCGTTCTATTGTTTACTATCACGTTTTGAAATTTTATTTTAATCGTTTTAAAACATTTTTTTATTAGTTTTCGATATTGTTTATCATTTCGTATAATTATTCATTATTGTTCAATTATAGTTTATTTTGGAATGTGGAATTATTTACGATTTCATTTTAATTTTCCACTGACTGTTTAGTGTGCATGGCATCATGAAATGTGAATGAACCGCGGTATACCACCGAACTGTCCTACTCCATATGCAACAGGCCAATACAATAGAAACTCGTTGTGTGTTATTATCGATTGAGCTTGTTAAAAATGCCAGCCGTTATGTAATACAAATCAATGTGCCTGTATTATTATTATTGAAATAATGTTTCGGTGGTGTAGGAAATAGGAAAATCGATTCAAGGACATGAGCCGACTGGCTTCTTATTTACATAACAATTGGACTTTGCAGATCATGTTCATAGACTAGCTAGGGGCCATTCAATGTAGGCCTAGGAGTAGTAAACACAATTATATTTACAGGACATTCTTTATCGCAGTGAAATTGCAAAAGAAAAAAGTATCATTCAACATTCAATAAATATAGCGAACGATAAGCAATCCTGTCAATTTATAAAAACAAACAGTGTAATAACAAAACAGAAAAGAGAACCACCCCCATCCGCAGGATTCGAACCACTGACCTCATGATTGTGAAGCCGGTGCTTTGACGTTTGAGCTAATGAAGGCTATACATAAACGTTTTGAAGAAAAACATTACATAGGGTTCAAAATACAAATATCTCTTAAATCGGAGGCTAAAATGCTTTATATTTCGATTGGTGTGCATTTTTAATATGGGTTATCGCCCAAAAGTTGATTATATGCTGAAGGAGATTGTAATTCTGATTTCATTATAATGCATAACACTATTTTTTGAAACGATTCTAGACATTTCGTTCGTAAATAAATTTCACCATTACGTTTGAACGATTAAAATTCGCGGCAAATACTGCGCCGAACAATAGATGAATAGAGTGAGAGTAAACAACATGCTACACTCGTGATGGAGCGGTAGCTTAATTCATATTTCTAGACGACCAGATACATTGATCGGCGGTGAACGTAAACATTTTACGATCGGATTTAAAAAGCTTATAGTATTTCTTAAAGAATATAACACAACCTCCCTCGCGCTTTCATCTGTCTGCTTCACTAATAGGGCCATCGAGAGTACTACAATAGTTCTATTGTTAACGCCAGATAAGTAGAGAGTCTCTAGTTAATCACCGATCTTTTTCCGATGCTTTTAACAATAGAACGAAATACCGTTGGAATATCGTTGTAAAATCGGTAGAAAAATGCTTTAAAATCACTGAGAGTTTGGATATGGACCCTTAGCTCCCATCAAGAGAAGTAGCAATTCTGTTCAATAAGAATTTCGATTACATTATTCATGACGTAAAAATTGACCCAAAAGGGAATTTTAGTGTAATTGATTTTAGTTTTAATGATAAGAGATTTACTCTCTGTTCTTTGTATGGCCCAAATAAGGACACTCCAGACTTTTTTTCATAATATCAAAAAGGTCATAAATGAGTTTCAAAATACAAACTGTATTATTTGTGGGGACTGGAATTTAGTTATTCACCCTGATTTAGATACAGAAAATTATGTTAACGTTAACAACCCTAAAGCAAGAAAGGTGGCTTTAGAGTTAATTGATCACTTGAATTTAGTTGATCCCTGGAGATGTTATAATCCAAATGTCAAGCGATTTACTTGGCGACAACCCAATCCTTTGAAACAGAGCCGTTTAGATTTTTTCTTAATTTCAGAGGAACTTATGAAATTTGTTGAAAATACAGATATTTTGCCAGGCTATAGATCAGATCACTCTTTGGTTTTAATGGACTTTTGGTTTAATGATTTGGTTAAAGGAAAATGTTATTGGAAGTTTAATAATGCTTTGTTAAAAGATATGGAATATGTTAGTTTAGTTAAACAAACAATTAATAATGTAATTAAACAATATGCAGCCACTCCTTATAATCCTGAAAACATTGGAAATATTCATCCCAAAGAAATGAATTTTGTCATTGATGACCAGCTCCTATTTGATATGCTTTTACTTGAGATACGGGGTAAAACAATTTCCTATTCTTCATTCAAGAAGAGAGAGAGTTGCGAGAAAGAGCGTACGTTAATCAATGAGATCGAGAATCTTGAAAAGCAGCACCCCATCCCCTATGGTAATATATTGGATGTTATAACTAACAAGAATGACGAGCTCAAAGAACTGAGGAGTAAAAAAATGGCAGGAGCCATGCTAAGGTCACGTGTGAAATGGCTTGAAACTGGTGAAAAACCCTCTTCTTACTTTCTGAATTTGGAAAAAAGGAATTCTGTGAAGAAGACCATTAATAGAATTGTTGGAGCTGACGGTATTGGTAAATGTACAAACAATGAAATTAAGGATGAGTGTTTTCATTTTTATGAGAAGTTGTATAATAGCAAAGAGGCCAACCCCTGTCAGCTTAATGATTTCATCAATTCAGAAAATGTCCCCCCGCTTAAATGAGAGGCAGCAACAAGACCTTGAAGGTTCTATCCAATATGAAGAACTTCTTATGGCTTTAAAAAAGATGAGTAACAACAAGAGCCCAGGTTTAGACGGATATACAGTGGAATTTTATAAAATGTTCTTTAAAGATCTTTCCTGGTATTTACTGCGGTCCTTAAACTAAACGAGTCTTATGACTCTGGTAGCCTTCCTATCACTCAAAAGCGTGGCGTTATCACATTGCTTCCAAAAGGACAAAAACCTAGAGAATTAAAAAAAAATTGGCGCCCAATATCCTTACTAAACGTCTCTTACAAGTTAGCTTCATCGTGTATTGCTAATAGATTGAAAACAGTGTTACCATATCTTATCAGTGACGACCAGTCTGGTTTTATGTCGGGAAGATTTATTGGAGAAAATATTAGACAAGTTTATGATATCATAGGTTACACTGAATTAAACAATATTCCTGGTCTTCTGCTTTTAGTAGATTTCGAAAAAGCATTCGACTCTGTGTCACATAATTTTATATTCAAAACACTTGATTTGTTCAATTTCGGGGACAGTTTTAAAATATGGATTCGTGTTTTTTATAAAAATGCCGAATCTGCAGTATTAGTCAATGGTCATTTAACCCCCTTCTTTGAAATCAAAGCAGGTTGCCGACAGGGAGATGGTCTATCCCCATACATTTTTCTATTATGTTCCCAGATCTTAAATATTGCTATTAATAACAATGATAATATTCATGGTATAAAAATAAACAACATGGAATACAAAGTTTTGCAATATGCCGACGACACCACTATTATACTGGATGGGACTGAAAACTCACTTTTGGAAACTCTCAAGTTACTAGATGGTTTTTATGATATTTCCGGTTTGAAAATTAACATTGATAAAACTAGTGCTATACGGATTGGTGCAAAGAAAGATTGTCAAGAAGTCCTTTGTAAAAAATATAAAATGAATTGGGTTGGTAAAAAACCATTCAATTACCTAGGTGTTACTTTATGTACAGATCTTAGTGTTATTGGTAATGTGAATTATACTACTACCATGCAAGCTATAACAAAACAAATTCACCACTGGTCAAAAAGGTTCCTAACTGTATTGGGTAGAATTGTAGTGGTTAAATCACTTCTTTTATCAAAACTGAACCATCTAATACTGTCCTTACCATCCCCGGAGAATAATGTCATCGATGAGATAAATTCAACTTTTCATCATTTTATATGGGGAGGGAAGATTGACAGGATTAGTAGAAATCAGATGGCTCGCCCTTATGAGAAGGGAGGCACCGGTATGGTTCAGTTTGATTCTTTTGCAAAAGCTCTTAAGATAACTTGGATAAGAAGAATTTTGAAGTATGAAAATAAGAGTAAAATTCACAATTTATTTAAAGTTAATGTCCCGTCATGTAATTTTGATTATTCATCATTTGAATATTGGAACCATATTATTCATGATTGTCATAATGATTTTTGGAAAAGTGTGCTTATTGCATGGAGGGATTATGCTTCAATACTCAACCCTGTAAATAGGGAACAAGTTTTGTGTTCCAGTATTTGGAATAATAGTAATATTGTTGTGGGGAATAGATGTGTACTGTACAAAAGTTGGGAGAAAGTTGGTATCAAATATATTAATGATCTTCTTTCTACAGATGGAGAGTTCCTATTACTTAAGGACATTCAAAATAAATATAATATCAGAATACATTTTCTCCAATATCATGGGATGAAAAGAGCTATTCATGAAGCATTTTCAAATCTCCTTTGTAGTTCAAATACCACACTCCCAAATCCCTATCAAGGTTTTCATACCAGTATGATTCTTAAGGAATCCAAAGGTTGTAAACAATTTTATAACATTTTTATTACTGGATTAAAGGTTAAGTTTAAATGTACTGACAAATGGAACCATAAATTAGGTATATATTTAACTGAAAAAGAATGGTTGAATATTTGTCAGTATAACTGGAAATGTACTCAGGAAGTTAAACTCCGTTGGTTCCAATTTCGCCTTTTAAACAAAATCCTTTGTACAAATACCCTTTTAGTTAAAATTGGTAAATCGGTCAATCCAAAATGTACCTTTTGTAACGAAGTTGACGAAAACTTTGTTCATCTCTTTTGGGGAATGTGAATTTACTATAAAGTACTGGAAAGACGTTCAAAACTGGATTAATATCAATCTGGACACAAATATTAGGTTGAAAAAAGAAATGATCCTGTTTGGAAATTACCAGTACAAATATTATGTTTTTAACAATATCCTATTAGTTCTTAAATTCAATATTTACAAAAGCAGGATAAAAGAAGAAAAACCTTGTTTTATTTATAATGCAGACCTGAAAAATAAAGCTGTCAATATCCGGTGGCATAAATGGACATCACTTTTTGAGAAATAAGATAATTATATTGTCAAAGTTATTGCATGTATGTTTATAAGAACGAGGAACAATACACTGTCTCTGTATACATTTACCTATTTATATACAAAATACGTTCAATCTAAATAATATTTGTTCATATATGAATGTACCCCCTTGGTAAATATAATTTGTATCACCACATGTATATTTGAATTGTTTTTATGATGTATGTGATCTTTTCAGCGAAAGAAATGATAATAAAAAACTATAAATGAGAAAAAAATATATATACGGTACTTGTCAGGAGCATTCTTTTGCTCAGATTCGACATCCACCACGTCATCATGGTCATGTTGAGATGTGTTATTTGTCAGATGAAGAAAAAAAAAGAAGTTGTCCCGTAACCTTCCGCGGACTATCTCCACTATAATATTTAAAAGTGAAGAATTAAAATGTGTTAATCCTCTTTTTATATCATAATACTGGATTTTATCATTTCTCAGGTGTCTGTTTATGAATTTAATAAAGAATTCTATGAAATGCCATTAAAAAAAACACATACATTAAACAAAACCCTTCAAGCATGCCGTATCAAGGGACTACTTTTTTCTTCTTGGCAAAACGCTTGTTGTCTCCAACAAATTTAATTTATAGAAATACATGAATGATGAACCAATTCGTGCTCTCTAACTATCGTTTGCAGAAATATTTGTTTGACCATGGGTGGTGTCTTTAATCGATCTTGAGCTGCACAGTGACATTTTCAGTATCAGTATACATGTATGTATTAATATTAAAGATCTGGCAATTGTAGTACAACAAGTTAAGGTTAAAGCCAAACAGGTTTGTCGATTCGAAAATCAAGGATCACAAAATTACGAAATTAATAATCTACCGTAGATGGTTTGAATATCCAAGTTTCCCGTTTCGTGACATATTTTGACATCTGTAGGTTAACGTTGTATTCTAGTCAGCCAGGGCTTCAAAAGACAGGAGCGAGAAGCGTCGCCTTATATCATACTCATTTACGATCTAATGGGCATTTGTAAGTCGGGAATCCGCATGCTCCCGGGAAAGAAGTCACTTTTGGTGGCCCTGGAAACAGCTATTATGTGTATTCCAAAGTACTTACAATTTCTTTTATGATCATAACTACCCATTTGTGAAAATGCAAATCACTGTTCTTGCCTGAGACGATATTCGAAAACTTTTTTTGGTACGTTTTAGGGCTAATAGCTTGTAATTGTAACTTATTCATGCATGGCGACCGTTTTGTGATATTTTGTCTTTTCTGTAGTCATTTTAGCGCTAAATATACGATATGAGGCTAATAGTATCTTGTTGCTGACCCCGAAATACCCTTTCATATATACATTAAATTACCCCAAAATCATAATAACTTCAGTTGATATCTAATTCAAGAGAATACTTCTACGAAATTTGAGTTTCTTACTTATAAGTGTTGAATTTTAAATTCTTCTGTTTAAATGAAAATACTGATATTGATATCGACATACTTATACTGATACTTAAAAATGCTCCCAAGGGGCCTTAAGAAGCTTAGAAAATAGAAACCCACGCAAACTCCCAGTATTGCGAGTGTATGATACATTTATCTACATTGGTTGAAAAAATCTTAAAGATATGCTGACACCGTTTTAATTTGCATCGATTTCCCATATCTATGGGACGGAGTAGAATTTTTTTGATGAGACACGAATTACCGGCGTATGGTGCTATGACCAATGGTTGAAACCAAGGCCATTATTACTCTGATGAATCCGATGTATAGTGGTCTTTTCCATTCATTCAACCTAAGCTATCAATAACTGATCGAAAGGATCAACAACACTATACCAAAAATGTAAAAGTTACGGAAAGGGTATGTAATGGTAGTAGTCATCCAAGGCGGAAACCTTTATAAGCCAAGGAAACAATAATTAAGTATATCAATCTTGTTTTCTGTCTGATTCTCTCGTCTTAGATGTTGTCATGACTATGATACGTTCTGTTAGAAGTTTTACTTATTGACAATGAAATCTACCAGCCTTGATGTAGAGTTGTCCCCCTTGTCTTTTATACTACATGATTGTACACACAGCGCTGGACACAGTACGCTGCAGGGGCGTGCAGGTTGCGGCAAATAGACGTTGTGTTTCAAAGATGTTGTACAGTATTTATAATTTGTTTTAGATTGATGTCACGATAGTAAATTTGCTCTGAAAACATCATAACTAATTTTTAATTGTTTTATTTTAAATCAGAACATGTAACAATTTTGTTTTCGTAATATCCTAATTGGATTTAGATTTCTATCTCGGACTGATTTTTGTTTGATAATAGCGCCGGTTTTCTTCAAATCCACCTCATGCAAGATTTCAAATAAAATAAAATAAAACATCGAAGACACATTTAGATATAAATTAAATATAATGTAGACCAAACAATTGAAAATGTCGGAAAAAGTGTACTTTAGGTCCCAAATTCTGGACTGTACTACAGTCATCAAAAAAAGTAACTATACAGGTGATAAATGGGCTTCTAACTCTTAAAATATATATCCTACCTAAAAATATTAAATTTTGTCGTCTTTAATATGAGATATTGCACGCTAGGATCGGGTGATTATTGATAAAGTGGCACTCAAAAATATAAGGAGAAGTCCGATTTTCATTTTCACATTTTTATTTTCTACACGCGGGCCAATCTACGGGTACCTTATCGATTACCGGTAGTGCAATTGGGGGATGCATGCGCAGGTTAGACAGTCGGCCGCATTGTTCCGATGGATCAATACGCCACACACACGCTATCTGTCATTCTCTCTCCGGTGTTGAAATGTAAAATGTGAATTTGAAATTGTGACTTTACCTTACATTTTGGATTGTCGCTTCTTAAAAATTCAACCGATTCTAGCGTGCAATATCTCATATTAAAGAAGATAAATTTCTCAACAACTTTATGATTTTATATTTCTAGGTAGATATATATTTGTAAAGTTAAAAGTACATTTATTACCTGTATAGTTACTTTTTTTGATGACTGTAGTATCGTCCGATACTGAAACACCCAGTATCGTCCCATACTGGCACAAAGTCAGTGTTCCAGCATCGGCCGATACTAGCACAAAGTCAGTGTTCCAGTATCGGCCGATACTAGCACATATAAAATGTTCCAGTAACGGGCGATACTGGAACATAATTACGTATTACGAGGGTCAGTCAGTAAGTTATGAAAGTGATCATGGTATGGGATGCATGAGTGATTCTATGGAGGGATGTTGTGATCAATACAAAGTATGAACCTTTGGCTTTCAAACAATACAGTCTTGGATTTCTAAGTATGAACTATGACGTCATAGCATTATCTCAAAGTAAGTACACTTGGGACACTGCTAAATCAATTATTTGGCGGGAAATTTGAATTGTCTGTATGAAACACGTGGTAAGAAGATTGCATAACATGACACATGAAGCAGGTATATCCCGATTTTTTTTCTCCACGTAATTATGATACAAAAGACAATAACTTCAATCCCTGTGTAATTTGAAATATGACGTATAAGAGGAACAAGTATAGAGAGGCAATTGAATAAAAGGTAACATACAAATATCAGTATTTCAAATAGCCCATTTTCATTGAAAAATGCCCAGTCAGTGAATCACTAATATTGCGGAAAATCAAACAATTTAGGAAAAATCCAAGAAATTAACCAGTTTGGGAGATTCCATAGGCTAGTTAACTAATTATCTGAACTTATTCACATGAAACCAGCAGAAAATATGCGCATGCGCATACGGCAGATCATTTTTAACTGGGCCAAAATTGGCTAAAATCACGAAATTTACCAGATAAAAGCTTACCGTGTCTTCGAATTCTAATCAGTAATATTGAAAAATGCTTTAATCAATGTGTATAACTATTGTGAAAGATATAAATTAACTTATCAATCAAAGATGGCTGCCATAACCTCTCTTATTTACTGTTATCCTTAGAGCTACTATATATGTATTGTTAAAGTAATCGTCACATAATGTCAATGATTCGAGGACATTTTATGATCAGCTCCTTTTAAAGTCCCCACTATTATTGCTTTACATCCCACAACAATTTACTCAATTATAATCCCTCCATTGTTCTCTATCCTTTGTTGTTTTCTTAGGTATATTATTGCGGATTTTGCTAAATAAAAGCGTATTTGAGATGGTCCCTTCTTTTGTGTATCAAGGAATTCAGATCTTAAAAAGAGTGTCAAACAGAGATTATTGTGTGTTCTAACTATGCACCAAGTGTTATCTGTTTCTATGCTCGCATTGCCGAGACACACGCAAATGTTTCAATCAATCCATATTTCAGCCTAGTACATATCCAACCAAATATCGACCGATTTCAGGCAGTGTCCCGAAGTGTACTAATACTTTACGCTAATGCTATGACGTCATAGTTTCTACTTAGACATCCAAAAGTGTATTTTTGAAAGACAAAGGTTCATACTTTGTATTGATCACACTATCTCTCAATAGAATCACTCATGCATCCCATACCATGATCACTTTCATTACTTACTGATCGACTCGACTCTCGTAGTACTGTGGATCTTAAGCGGCTACTGCGTCTCCAAAACAAGGCCGCACGGATTGTCGTTGCTTGCGGAAGGGACGAGCGCTCTGTGGATCTGCTTGCATCCCTCCACTGACTTCCTGTTCAGGATAGGATTAGCTTCAAAATTGTTCTGTATGTTTATTAGTATATCATTAATGTAGCACCTTCGTATAGATTTCGTTTCGCTACATAGTGACATGTACACATATGAATGCAGGCGACGTTCCAGATCTCCCTGGGATTCTACACGGCTCTATGTTCCACGCTGTAAGAAAAGAGCTGGTGATTCTTCCTTCCTTCAGACGCGCACTTAAAACCTATCGGTTTCCAACATAATTTGTCACTCTGTTTTCCTTGTTTTTCTGTACTACATGTAGCGCTGTGTTTTTTGTAGAGCGCTTTATAAATGCTTTGTATTATATGCTTATATGTGTTCATAAGGAGAAAGAGAACAATAACGTTTATTCCGTCCTTTGTTTAAACGACGTTAAGGCGAAAAATCTCACTGGTATCACGTGTACCAGTATCGCCTCGGGGGTGGAACTTACAAATGTTCCAGTATCGATCGATACTAGAACACAATTTAGTGTTCAGGTATTGACCGATACTGGAACAGTAGAATCGTACCAGTATCAACCGATACTGGCAACATTTATGTTCCAGTATTGAATCTGGAACCTAAAGTACAATTTTTCCAAAATGTGCCAGTATCGAGCAATACTGGAACGTTTTGATGTTCTAGTAGTCGAGCGATGCTGGTAACATGCTACCAGTAGTAATTTTTGTCCCAGTATTGAGCGATACTGGTACAAAATTGTGTTCCAGTATCGGCGATACTGGTACATTGTATATATATGCAGCAATGGAAATACCCACATGACTTTCCACCCGGGGTAGAGCGACCCGGGGTAGACCAACCCTAAGTCGACCAACCCTGGGTGGACTAGGGTTAGGGTTAGGGTTTAGGGTTAGGGTTAGGGTTAGGGTTAGGTTTAGGGTTAGAAACAGTCCCTGGGTGGACAGTCCCGGGGCTGGACAGTCCCGGGGTTGTTTTAGAATGATCCGTCCTTGTTTTTACCTCCCCGACCGCCAACCCCCTGAGTTTTTAACATATAATTTAGAATGAATATAGTTTCCAAGGTGTTTTTTAAACAGTATTATGGTTTATTCCGTGAGGGCGCTATTGTAGTCCACCCAGGGTTGGTCGACTTAGGGTTGATCAACCCCGGGTCGGTCTACCCCGGGTCGCTCTACCCCGGGTGGAAAGTCATGTGGGTATTTCCATCGCTGCGTGTATATATATGTGCCAGTATCGTCCGATACTGGAACACTGACTTTGTACCAGTATCGAACGGTTATGGGTGTTACAGTATCGGACGATACTAGTACAGTCCAGAATCTGGGACTTTTTTCCAACATGTCTTTTAATAATTAAACGTACTAATACTGTTCTATCGAAATCATGGTACAAATTGTAATATTTCATGCCATTCCTTTTTATATCATCTGCTACAGGTATTGACATCCACATTCCATCAGGCACCGGTGGTAAGGTAATGTGTGCGGTGCTTCTATCAAAATGGCCCCTATGGTCCAGTTTCATCGTGTCCAGCTTGAGTCTTACCTGCGTCACCTTTGAAAGATATTTCAGTATCTGTCGACCTCTTCGATACAATTCATTCTTCACCTACCAGAAAGCCAGTCTTATGGTAGTTGGAGTGTGGATAGCAGGATACTTAATCAAATCTTACCAGACCGTTGTGGTGAAGTACAATGGTGTCGGTTGCTATGTTTATTGGTCATCGGTGGCCTTCAAAACAAGTATGGGAATCCTGAATACAATGGCTATCTATGTCATACCTTTGACTACGATGGGCTTCACATACGCTTTGATAATGAAATCTTTGTCTGAGTCTGCGAGGTCAGCCGGGCAGAGCTCGGGTAAAGCATCACAGGCATCATTGGAACTTCTGCGAGCTAGAAAGAAGGTCATCAAAATGTTAGCAACGGTTGTCATAGTATTTGCTCTTTGTTGGTTACCGAATCAAACGATATTCATGTCCTATACTTTTGGAGTTGCCGTGAACTTCAAGAGTTGGTATTATCATTCTAGCGTTCTGATGGCGTTCTGCAACTCATGTTTGAATCCGTTGATTTATGCTTTCAAAATGAAAAGCTACAGAAGATATTTGAAGATGGCCATTTGTGGGGAGAACTCCGTTACCCCTGAGCAAGACACCGTAGCAACTATTCATTAATCATGTTAATAAGTCCAGTCAATGCTTAATACCTAAACATAGACATGACTAAGGGAGTGTTCATAAATACTTTGGTGGGGGGGGTTGGAAACAATTGAGCCATGGACATCTTTTTTTTTTGGACCCCCCCCCAAATAGGGTGGGTTTTTTTCTTGACCCCCCCTTTCAAGAACCTTTTTTTGTGTTGACCCCCCCCCCCCCCCCCCCCGTCTGTTCACGTTATATAACAGAAACAATAACAACATTCTATATAAACCTATAGACATAGTCACAATCACTTTTATTATGGTAGGTGGGTTATATCAAACTATTTATTAAAGATATATAATATAACACAATTGAAAAGTCAAACAAAATCAGTGTAGGTCTTCTTCTTTATAATCCTGCCCGACACTCGTGATCGCTGTGGTACATGTATGTCCTCCTCCTCTTCTTTATCTGCATCCTCTTCATCTTCAAATGTTTTAGGCTCCAGTGGCGTAGCTATATAGGTTATTGATATTGGGGGGGGGGCGGGAAATAAAATGAACCAACAAGATTGTTATGAGTAAAGATACGCGCGCGTAGCGCGCGAAATTTTTTGACTTTACACCTATTTTTGTCACGATTGAGATACATTTTGGCTGTAAACAATACCAACCTTTTTTTTTGGACCCCCCCCTATACAAGCACTTTTTTCCCTGACCCCCCCTTTTAAGAACCTTTTTTTTGGTTGGCCCCCCCCCTCATATTTTCCAACCCCCCCCCACCAAAGTATTTATGAACACTCCCTAAGTGATGTTGCCTATCTGCAGAAAATGCAGTGCGAAATAATACAGAGAGAAAATCACCCGTTTGATCATGGAGAACAGACATATGATCGATATTTGAAGTGTTAATAAGAAATAACGGATAATGTGGTAACTCGTTATTGCATTTACGATTATATATATATATACAAACCATTTACAATTTGTATGTGAAAAAATGATAAAGATATTAAACGGGTTTCGCACTTACGTGATCGAAGGGAAGCATGTCGAGTAGAAAACCAGTCAACTGATCTAATGGAAAATGGACGGCTACTGTGCCGTCAATATTCTTGGACCACATGCGTTTATACCTTTTAAACAATAAAATCATCATCGAAAGGCGATAACACCCAGCATTTCATCTTTAATTTCGTATTAGCCTATATCAAGGATTGTTGTTGTCATAACATAACCATTTTGATGCTATCCGCTGGGAAAGGGACAACCCTACTAACAATTTTACGTTATAGCAACGTCGTATTATAATAAAAACGAAATTTTGTGGTGGATGTACAAAGAATTTTTTGAAAACGTTTATCACAACGTTTGATTAGTAATGGGACCCTCAAATGATAAGACAGAGTTTTTAATTATGACCTCCAGATTCAATCAACGTAAAATATGTGATCATCATATCAATATTGACACTTCTTCTGTTCTTGCTTCAAAATCTGCTCGGAACTTAGGAATTGTGTTTGATAATAATCTATGTATGGATGTTCAAGTTCGACGGATATGCCAATCAGTGTATTATCATATACGGAATGTCAATAGCATAAGGAAAATGTTAACATTTGAAACTGCAGCTACTATCGTCCATGCTCTTATAACTTCTCGTATTGACAATGGCAATTCTCTTCTTTTTGGCATCACGGATCACTTACTTCATAAACTACAACTCGCTCAAAATGCAGCTGCTCGCATTCTCACTAAGACCAGGAAATTTGATCATATCACTCCAATTTTGAAAGATCTCCACTGGCTTCCTGTTCGCGAAAGGATTCATTTCAAACTTCTTCTTTTAACTTGGAAAGCTTTGCATGGCACTTCACCAACTTATATTGCTAATCTTCTTGTTCCATATCATCCAAAACGTACTCTCCGGTCATCTGATAAACTTTTACTTGTTGTTCCACGGACTACTTCTTCATTTGGAGATCGCGCATTTTCGGTTGCTGCACCAACTCTCTGGAACTCACTACCTTATAATTTAAGATGCTGTGATTCACTTGACTCTTTTAAGAACTTGTTAAAAACAAGATTATTTGACTCAGTTTATAATTGATTTCTTTGTATTATATACATGTACATGTATATGCAAATCATCCTTGTTTATGTATTTTTCATGTTAATTTGTATTTTTGTTTTATATGTTGCGCCTCGGAATAGTTTTACCTAGATTGACGGCGCATTATAAATGCCATTATTATTATTATTATTATGTATCCGTGTGAGCTGGGCGGCCCCTTACCGTCTTATAGAAAAACAACAGAGTCCAACACGGTGAACAATCAGCAAAAAATGTCACCGTCCTCATACATTTCTAGCTTACCGTTTTCGCCGGGTGCATAACACCTCCTCACCGGGTCCTTGGTCCATGCCGTTCTACACCGGGTCTGTATACCGGGTTCTTACCGGCCTGGTACCGGGCGTAGCGGCCTCATTCTAGCTTACCGTTCTCACCGTGGGCATACTACCTCCATACCGGGTCCTCACCGGTTGGAACGACTGGGTACCGGCCGAACCGTCTTGATTACGTCATCAAACAAACCGCCCTTTTTAAGCTGAGCGCTCAAGCTCACAGCAGGCATGTTGTATTATAGATGTTGGTCGTACGAATTCCGGAATGCAAATGAAGCGAAGAGTCCGTTCCGCGAACGATTAACCAGGCGGCATGCCCCCGTTCGCATCCCGTCGCTGAGATGGTCGACGTTCACCACCGTCCACCACCGCCCTGCGAACGGGCGCGAAACGGGTGCGCCGTTCATATACCGTCCTCATATCGGGCTCTCAACGTTCGCTGCCGCTTTTACTCACCCGCCAGGAGTTTTGAGTATGCTCAAAACTCCGGTGGCCGGCAAAGTCCCCTGAACGTGTTCAACGGACGGGAAACGGCCCACCGTGGGTGCCGCCGTCTGCACTCCCAGGTCACACAGATACATGTGAGGGGCCCATAACGTTCATACAACGTTGATAATAACCCTGTCACATTGTTGCGAATAGAGCTAGTGTCTCAGTTCAGGAAACCTCATCTCAGGTGACCTCATCACAGGTAACCTCAGCTCAGGTGATCTCATCTCAGGTGACCTCAACTCAGGTGACCTCATCTCAGGTGACCTAAGCTTAGGTGGCCTCATTTCACGTGACATCGTCTCAGGTGACCTCAGCTTAGACGACTCTTCTTAATGTTATCTAGTAGTCATGTTAATTGACATTTTGACCAAGATAAAGTCCTTACTATTAGCATTCAATAGCTCCATCCTCTAGTTTATCTGAGAACCAAAGTTATTCACCTGGTTTCAGTACAGTTATCACATTAGTACACAAGCCTCAGTGATTGCAATAATATGTCTACAAATCCATAAATCTCCCCCACTTACGTTTGGACTGAAATGAGTATCATCACGCAGTTTTCCCTTTTACAATTACATTCGAGGGTTTAGTGCAACAAAGGGCTATCTGCATTTTTGGCCAAAATTAGATTTTTTTTATCAAAATGATCCCGCACAAGATCAGGAACCTTATTTTCCTAATGATTTATAACGCACAACGTTCTAAGGTTTGAATAGCATTTCTTTCAACATGTCAAAACCAGAAGGTATCAATGATGGGTACACATCTTTAATTCACTTTTTCTTCTTCAAAATAGCCGAAATGCAGATAGCCCTTTGTTACACTAAACCCTCTGTATGCATATTAATAGCCATAGACCATATCTTGAGAAATATTATATACGGCCGAGTGCACCAATGACGGGTAGCTGAAGAATAGCGCTACCTTGCTAGTAACTGAGGCGTAACCAAACATTTCGAGAGCGCCAATGCGGGGTAAGCTACTAGGCTAGTAAGCGGGTAATTTACGCTAAATGTTATACCTGACCGACCCAAGAGTAAGTTGGGGCATAACGTTTTATGCCACAAGTCAGTCGATTCTACAGTAGCAGTAGCGTAAATTTGTTGTGAACATTGGAGGGGATGATTCGCTAATGCTGAAGGACCAATTGCGCTTGCATGCCCAGGGGGTGTCTATTTGAAGTGGAATGTGACCCCTCATAAGCTGAAAGATTTGATATTTTTGAAAATCCATTCATGCAATTTGGTGATTTTTTAAGTCAAAATTTAGATCAACTCCTTTTGCCCATTCAAACACTAATCGCACCGATTTTGGGTCATATTTTGACCAAAAGGTACTAATTGTCCAAGGATCTTAAATAATGACTAAATAAATAAACTTATAAACTTATATTATTGTTTTTATTAATTAAAAAATAGAAGAACGAAAAAAAATACAAGCATATCGTGCCGTGCGTGGTGTGGGGATCGAACCGGGGTTCTGCGGTTAACAAGCGAATGACAAGGTATCCACGCCACGGAAGTATTTGTGTTAAGAGATGTGTTATAATTGTATATAATTGTTTCCAACGAGTGCTTGTGTTTGTCATTAAAATGGTGCTTTTTGGTGCAATGTTTGTATGTGCCCCTCGCCCGAAATATGTTTGTAATGTCATGATAGTCCTTATTTTTGAAAAAGCGGTAAACAAACTTCGAAATTTTTGGCCATAAAATGGCATCATTTTTTTCCGGATCGCAGGCCGACTCCATGTGATTCTTGATTTACACTCACCTATGACCTAGCGAGTGACGACACGTTTTTAATATTACGGAGGACCATTCACGTCAGAATTTTACAGTAAACTATAGGATAACACTTGGCATATGCGCCAATTAATTTTGTAAGGGGACGATGCTGATTAATGTGGATATTTACCTCGCTAGTTGCTATTCTGGTGTTACTCGCCAGTTATGCTCTAAGAATTACATCGTTAGTAAGTTATGCTACAGTTAGAGCATAACTACTAGGGAGGTAGCTTACCTCCCTATTAAAGTTACCCGTCATTGGTGCACCCGGCCGAATATTATTAAGTATAATTTAAATATATAGGGTTTTTTCTCAAGATAATATATTGTGGGCTCGGGCCCATCATATTCAGGTATTAATTTTGAAAGCTCATTGTTATCGGTATGTGGGTATGTGTGTTGTCATTGAATATACAAGTATTCTGCACTAGAGGCTGCACTGGAGCTATTGACTGCAAATATTAAGGACTTATCTTTGTCAAAATTCCAATTAACACAGTGACACTTAGATAACATTAAGAAGAGTCATCTAAGCTGAGGTCACCTGAGAGATTATGTCACCTGAGATACAAATGCTGTTTTGCCCCAACTAACTTAATTTGATTTTACTGGAAGATTTCCTACTACTGCTGCAATCATTTAAAGTAGACCTGGCTGAAAAGCTCGAATTGTATCATTTTATCTTACATATATACAATATGTCTAGGTTGTTATCCCGATGGAATTCAAAAAGCACAACCGCAAACGCTATTTGAAATAATTGCTCGAGCTTTTCGCCATCGTGGAATACCCTTCACACTCTACGTTTTACGGAATGAAGTGTATTGCAATATATTGGAGGGTATTCTAGAAATATGCGTAGTGGCTATACTTGCAACACCATCGTAAGTTAAACTATCCATGGTGTAGTTTTAAATACTTGTAACATTTAGATTTTTGTTTTTTCTTGGTTATAATTTCAATCATTATACATACGTAGTTTTCTAAATTACATTATTAATTTAAAAATGTATGACGAAAATGCTAAAACAACTTGTTTACCATGATGATGATGATGCGTTGCACTCAGAATATTTGAGTATAACACTAAATAGTGTGCCGGTCGGTGATCAGGGAACCTACAATCATCAGACACGTGATTTATTTTCTCTGATTGCCAGTTGCCAGTTTAAAGATACCTAGATAATTGTAACGTCAAAACATGTTAATCTCCAACAATTATTTATAACGATCCCAATATGACACCAACATTATACCCGATTTTAGTAAAGAGCAAACATGCTTCTGCAAAATGTTGTAAAATGCACTTACTATGGTATAGCACTTTGTCGATAATCATTCTTATTGGAGTTTTATGAAATTGCCAATGAAATGTAGTGATTTTACGCTTCAATTGTAAAACAATCAAAAACGTAATTAACTTGTGAAAAATAAACTGAATGCCGTCTGCTTAAAATTGAATACCACTATCTGTTTCTAAATAGTACAGTTTATAGTGTATGATGTTATGTAAGTAATATTTAGGTTTACCCTAGGAGATAAGTGCCTTTAATCAGACTTTTCCTTAAGGACGGTCTGACAAGCTTTTTATATGTAAAAAATTGTGCTGATTTCAAAAAAGTGACATTTTGACTGTTTTGGCCATTTTTTGACCAAAAATGCCATTTTTTACCATTTTTTTAAAAAGTCGTCAGAGTATGGTTAACATTTTTTTTCTCAAGCTTGGTTTAAGTAAATGGAGAGTGCTAAGTTTAACTTGACATTTTTGATCCCGATTTATGGTGTTTCTATATCATTCTGACAACTTATTTGCCAAAAATGTCAATTTTGAGGCCAAAGTGTCATTTTTTACATTTTTGTTTTAAATCATCAGCGTATGGTAAATATGTGTTTTCAAGATTGTTTTAGGTCAATGAAGGGTGCTGAGTTCTAAAGTGGCATTTTTGAACACAATTTATGGTGTTTCTATATCATTTTGACAACTTATTTGCCAAAAATGTCAATTTTGAGGCCAAAGTGTCATTATTTACATTTTGTTTTATAAATCATCAGAGTATGGTAAACATGTTTTTTCAAAGATTGGTTAAGGTAAATGAAGGGTGCTGAGTACTAAAATGGCATTTTTGAATACAGTTTATGGCGTTTCTATATCATTTTGATATTTGTTTTTGCCCACAACTTCAATTTTAGGCCAAAATGTCATTTTGTTACAATTCTTGGTATACAAACTCAGATTGTTCATACAGATGTGTTTTACAAGCCTTTCTTATGCTGGAGCGGTACATAATACAATGAAAATTCTTTAATTTAATGATTATTTTCGTAATTTCTTTGCCAATTGTTAGATTTTTAACACTCAACATTATAACCTTAATTACAGTCGTAGATAATATTGGTCTGTATTTGAGTTTGTTTTGATGGTGGATAGTGGAAATGTAAGAGTCCCAATATCAGTCTATATGCTGCTAATGACAAGGTATGCCTACTTGACCTATCTAGTCTATATTTCTATCATCATGATCATTATCACTGTCTTTTTCCGCATCCACATCTGATTTAACTTTATATTCATTCTCTTATTCTTCTTCGTCATCATCAATCAATCCTTGTTAACGTATCCCGCTTCCATGGCTGGAATTTGATAACCAATAAACCAACATGGTAGGTCAACTCTATTTACCTCTTTCCAACAATGATCTATGGGCTCAAGGTTCTCTAGTGGATTAGGTGTGCATTCTTCCATAGAAATGCCACATAGCTGCACCTTGCAATATTTTGCAACAGTACGTCTTTGCATGTTCGATCTGCATCAACACCCTTTGGTTTTTTCTAATGGATGGTCTTGATTGCTCGGTTTGTAATTTAATTTCTCTAGAAAGAGTTTTAGTCTGGCCTCAAGGAGGACAACTTACCTGACCATAGAGAAAGAGAGAGAGCACACACATTGTTCCACAAGTGTATCACAATCAACAAAATTGGCGCACTATCCGATGTTGCCTAGCCCTTCTAGATAGAGAGGATTTTTTTAGTGGGTTCACCTTTTCTTTCAGTAAGAAGAATAGGCCTACTGTGTAGTCACACAGAATTGTACCAAGACGCTAGTGCAGATATATTGACACACCTAGTGTTATTACTTGAATGACGTCCAACGTCCATCCACACATACATTGCCGTTTAGCTGACTTGCATGTTATAAGAGGGTGATCATGACGTTGTACGGAAAACAACATTCTTTCATGGAACTGCTTTAGGATATCAGTAGGCCAGCATTGTATCGGTTTCAACGTGTGAGCATACACACTCTGGTACCACATTATGCTCTGCATTTCCTACTGAAGAGCTACAACATCCTTCTTTGTCTTTATAACAGCTGCATGCTTATCTTTCTATTCCTCGATTAGGAACTTGAAAAATATCATTCTGAAGCGTGTGGATACCAAGGCATGACCAAAACATTGGGGATGTAATTGGCCTGCGCCATGCACTTGTGATACGGAATGACCATATAACGCTTGCACCCCTTGACTGTTGCTCAAAACATTCTTAATGCTTTTGACATAACTTTCACGGACAAAATGTACTTCTCTTGGTTGTGAACTGCATATGATTCTAAGACCGGCTCTGCTATGTTGCCCAAATGAAGAGGTAAATCTGAGAGCAATGGCTGGATAATAAGCATAACATGGCATCATAAAGAACTGTATCAACTACCACTGGCTCTTTGTGTGTGCATAGAAATAGTAGATACAGAAGGAATAACAATGATCCATGATCAAAGCTCCAATCACATTGCCGAGCTATACATTGATTGTTATTCAAATCCTATTAGAGAGCATTATCCTAGCTTAAGCGTAACGTGATAATGCCACATTTGTATAGCTATGGGATTATAGTAGCATTAGTAGTGTGTCCATTTGCGCGAGTTTTAAACAGGTGTATCAATAACGTGGTTGAATCTGAATACATTAAAATGATATAGCGATAGTATCATGATGCGTTTGTCCTTGCTCATGTCGGTCCTATAAGAAAACCATATTGAATTATATGGACCTGGATAATTGTGGCAGAGTCTTTTTGGCTTATAAAAAGTGATTGTCTTTGATGCATTAAATGAGGAAGGGGCAGTCTGGGGCACTCATATGGCAAATTTGATTGTTTGTTTTATTAATTTAGGTATAATTTGCGAGCAATTTAATTACCCGCATGTTATCGGAATATTTAAGTATTATTTATTAATGATATTTTGTCATAATTAATTTGTCAAAACAGGTCAATATTATCGTATTGTGTTATTCAAGAAGCTATACCTGTTGCCATTTGTTTATAATACATTTAACAAATTAACATTTCCAATTGCAATGTGTCGGCACGTTTCGTGAGTTTTTGAGCGTTTATTTCACATAGAAATATATAAAGCAAAACGTGTACGTACAACTTTCGAATTGATTATAGTCGGCAATATGATTGAACACATAGGGTATGTAGCAATGTTTAATCCTTTGTAAAGTTGAATAGAAAATCGGATTAGGTTATCTCGTTGTTATTCCTTCTCCCTCTACTAATTCCATGGTGTGTGACAGCAGAACTACATAATTGAGGAATGAAAAGATGATAAGTGCATCTGTTATAAAGACACAGATGGTAGTTGCAGCACATGAGGATCAGTGTCTCCAATAAAAAGCAAAACTCTTCAGGAGGAAACGTTGAAGCCGATACACATGATACAAGGCTGGCCTACCATAGTGTATTGACTAAAAACAGTTCCAGGACAGAATGTTGTTATCCGTGCAACAGAAACTGATGCCATGATCATCCTCTTGTATCATACAAATCAGCTAAACGGCTGCAATGTGCGGATGGACATTGGACATTCAAGTAATAACACTAGAAGGTGTATCGATTTGTTGATATATCTGCACTAGCAAAACATCTTGGTCTCTGCACAGCATTGTCAGGGTAATTATATCATGCTCTGACGGGGTGTGGTCATACACATTATCCTTCTTAAGGAGAGGAAAGGTGAACCCACTGAATAAAGTTGTTTCTCAATCTAGAAGGGCTAGACAACATCAGAGAGAACGTCAACTTTGTTGATACTGATACATTTTGAACAATATATGTGCTCTCTCTATATAGTAAGGGAAGGTTGTCATCCATGAGAAATACAGATCGAGCAACAGACCGTCTCTTGGAGAAAAAATAGTGCAGATGCAGGTATTCTCTCACCATGTAAAGACGTACTGTTGCAAAACATTTCAAGGTGCATCTATAGCATTACTATGGAAGAATGCACACATAATTATACTCTACTAGAGAACCTTGAGCCCACACATCTTGGTTGGAGAGAGGTAAATGGCGTTTACCTACCGTGATGGTTTATCGGTAATCAAATTCCAACCACGCTGTCTGACACCATTGAAGTTCATGATGATGACGAAGAAAAATCAGAGAATGTGGAAAAAGTAATGATGATAATGATGATTGAAATAGGATAGGTCTGGTGTCAGAAATAGGACTGGATAGGTTAAATACCTTTCCATTATCCACCATCAAAACAAAATCTTTAATAAAGACCAACAACATCTAAGATCATAATTAAGGTTATAATGTTGGTGTTAAAAATGTCAAAATTGCCAAATAAAACTTATGGAGAGGGTCATTTAATTTTTTTTATTGGAATCTGTGCCGGTCTGGCATAATGTAGGCTTGTGAAAGACAACTGTACAAACCATCTGAGTTTTTATAAAAACAAATTGCAAAAGTTGACAATTTGGCCAACAAATTGACATTTTTGGCAAAAATAAATTGTCAAAATGATATAGAAACGCCATAAATTGTGTTCAAAAATGCCACTTTAGAACTCAGCACCCTTCATTAACCTAGAACAATCTTGAAAAAACTTCTGATGTATAAAACAAAAATGTAAAAAATGACACTTTGGCCTAAAAATTGACATTTTTGGCAAATAAGTTGTCAAAATGATATAGAAACACCATAAATCGGGATCAAAAATGTCAAGTTAAAGTAAGCACTCTCCATTTACTTAAACCAAGCTTGAAAAAAAAATGTTAACCATACTCTGACGACTTTTTTGAAAATTGGTGAAAAAGATGGCATTTTTGGTCAAAAAATGGCCAAAACAGCCAAAATGGCTTGAGTGACGTCAATAAGACTCACTTTTTTGAAATCAGCACCTTTTTTACATATAAATGGAACAAGCTATGAAGAAATTAAAGATTGGTAAGATGATAATATTCCCGCAGAACTCCTAAAGGAAAGTGATAAAGAAGGCATTGAAGTGATCCACAGACTATGCACCAAGATCTGGAGTTCAACTAAATGGCCTACGGACTGGAAGAAAGCAGTCTTCCTCCCTCTCCCAAAGAAAGGGAACACCAGAGAGTGTGCTAACAACCGCACGATACCCTTAATTTCGCATAGCAGTAAGGTTCTACTACATATCATTGCAGAAAGGATCCGACAACACCTGGAGAATGAGTTACCACCTGAACAGGCAGGTTTCAGGAAAGGACGAGGTACAAGAAACCAAATAGGTAACCTGAGAAACCTGATGGAAAAGTGCTTGGAATTTCAACAACCCCTATATCTATGCTTCATTGATTACTCTAAGGCATTTGACTGCGTTCAACATTTGAAGCTATGGTTGGTAATGCAAGAAATGGGTTTCTCTCTTCACATCATTGAGCTGATTAAATCCCTCTACAAAGATCAAGAAGCTACAGTAAGAACAGATAATGGCAATTGTGAGTGGTTCTCTATTGGACAAGGCGTTCGCCAAGGATGTATCCTGTCACCTTACCTATTCAACATTTGTGCAGAGTACATCATGAGGCAAGCTTTTGATGGAGTGGAAGGCCAAGTTTCAGTAGGAGGTCGCACCATAACCAATCTCCGATATGCTGACGATACCACCCTGATAGCTAGAACTTGAGCTGAACTTCAAGTTCTAATACACAGAGTGAAAGCAGCCAGTGAAAAGTTTGGACTCTTCCTAAATGTTAAGAAGACCAAAGTCATGATTTGCGGAGGAAACAGCAACCAACAAGTGAAGGTCGATAATGATACAGTAGATTGTGTAGATAACTTCAATTTTCTAGGATCACTAATTCTTAAAGATGGTGGAAGCTCTGGAGAAATTAAAAGACGTCTGGCAATGGCTAAAACATCAGCAAATGCCCTATCAACCATTTGGAAGGATAGAGGAATCACAAAGGCCACAAAAATACGTATTATGAAGGCACTTATCTTTCCGGTCGCAACATATGGAGCTGAAACATGGTTAGTCGGAATTGCAGATTCAAAGAAAATATCAGCTTTTGAAATGTGGTGTTGGCGCAAGATGCTAGGAATATCATGGAAAGAGCATAAGACAAATGAATTTGTCAGAAGCCAGATTGGGAACCAAACTTCTCTGTATACAAAGATCATGCGCAACAAGCTACAATACTTTGGACATATTGCTAGACGAGAGGGTGACAATCTAGAAAAGGTGATAATACAAGGAGCTATCGAAGGAAGACGTAAACGTGGCAGACCAAAGCTTCGTTGGACTGATGGCATTACAGAAGCAACTGGTCTATCTCTTATCTCTGCACATCGCATGTCACAAAATAGACAACGGTGGCGCTCCATCATCAATAGGGTCACAAAGAATCAGCCATGATCCATAGAACGACGACGACGAGCTTGTCAGACCTTCCTTAGGGAAAACTCTGATTAAAGGCACTTATCTTCTGGAGTAGTTTGGCTACAATAATTGAGTTGTTTCCATTTCTAAACACGTGGCAATGGGGTTCCCCCACTAAATTCAAAATGGCTTCCCCTCTACATTGGTCAGAATATAAATTGCTTCAAAAAGGAATAGTTTGTCCTAAATCCGATGTTTCTTTACTATACAGAGTTGTGTAGCCAAACGTAAAAAGGGTCGTTGACCTTTTGCATAATATGGTCAAAAATTAAACTTGCTCCGATTCAAACCAGCAATATCTCAAATTGTTCGTCTAATCACAGAGATTGCAGAAAAAGGTACTTTTTACTTCCTTAAAGTAGCTGTTAAGTTGTATACAGGGTCAAAAGGTCAAATGTCAATATAGGCCTTTACACAGACATAACACAAAATAGGACATAACCCCGTATACCGATAAGTACAAGTGTCAACTGCTAAAAATGAAATTTACGGCATCCCTGTAACCAGACGAACAATTTGAGGTATTGCATGCCTATGTGAGAGCAACTTTAATTCTTTACTAAATACGCAAAAGGTCAACAAACTTTTAATACCTTTTTACATTTTGCCTCACAACAAGGATAATATTAAATTGACACTTCCAGAAATCTTCGATGACAAATCCCATCACCCGATCTTCTACAGGGTGTCCACAAAAAGAGTGCATGTGTTCCACATCATTGCTCTCAACACACCCTGTATGTGAACGTGACTCTACGGTCAAATTGGTCCGATTAATTCCTCGAATCTTGACCAACTTCTTTCACTATCGGACTCGGAGGGATTACGAGTACGAACTGTATATTTTATTGTTGCTGTTGTTTTTGTTGTTGGATATCGTGTCTTCTTTGACATGCATCCTCTCAGCTATCATGTAAATTGGTGATCTAATTTAATTGATAACGAAATTGAATATACTGAACTTGAGATTTAAAGGCTCACGGTGACACGTTATTAAAATCATGATGTTATCGAATCTAGTGGTTTCTTAGAGTTTGCTCAGTTTTGATGTCCCAGAATTATCCCTTAACTGATACTTACACTATCAAATTACACAAATATGAGGAATTCGTTTTGTCGTTACAAGACTCAAATATGTATAAACGAGTGCATACAATTTGAATAACTGGGAGTAATGTGTTAAAAAAGAACACCTAGGCCTTATAGCTCTAAATAGATTTGGGGTTGTTTTCACAATCCCGTATAATAAAGAATGAGATGGCCTCCATTTGCCTCCGATACCATGATATACATTACAAATCCCGAGAGTATTAATACCCTTTTTCCCAATAGGCATGATAGGAACTATGGAAGATATGAAATATGTTATCGTGGTTATGGAGCTTATGACCGTATTTATGTGGAAATCATCAGAGAATCTTCACGATTGAAGTCATGAAAAAAATGACTATTGAAGGACAATTTATCGTTGATATCGTGAAAGCGTTACATCGTTGAAGCAAGAATCTATTTAACCATTGAAGCATGAAAAGAGTGCATATTTAAGCCGTGAAAATACTTAGCCATTGAAAACAATGAATATCTTAAGAGTATCTCATCATTGACATATCGACATTGAAACTATGAATCATTCTTTTGTGAAGTATTGTTTTTAATAATCTCAGTAAAGAAGTGCAAACAAATTCGTTTCGTTACTCTCATCTTTTTGATATTTCAAAAGGATTCTCTGTGAAGTAATTCACATACCCCTTCATTTACTTTTATAATTCGTGTAATTGTTTACACGGCATACTCGCGAGATAGTGTCCACTATATAGAATCAATCACTGTCGCTATCCTAACATCCTTTTAACTCACACTCTCAACATTCGACAAAAACCACGATATCATATTATGATATACGAACACCTTATTGGTCAAGAACGTCGATGACATCACAATTCCCGCGGTTGGTTGGTGACAAAACGTTCTTATATCGACCAAACAGACACATTATCGTCAATTCAGAAGAAACGAGTCGTCTGCTCGTGTATGTGAAATATTTAATCGTCATAACGGGGTGTGTGAAATTAAAACATCATCTCTCTTGGATAGCCAGATATAATAAGCAAGAGACGAGCCAGCTACTTGACAAAACACGTATGGTAATTGAGACTGACCACAACAGGAACTGGCATTTTTGTTGGATTGTTCAGTTAGTTAATTAGTAGCTAAAATGAATGTGTCCGATTCTAATGCTACGTTGCCAACGGACCTTGATATCGATGATAGCGACGCTGACCGTCCCGCCAGTGGATGGAGTGATCGGGAATCTTCAATAGAGAACACCATATTATTTCGATTACTGTTTGGTTTTATAGCTGTCACTGGCATCATCGGTAACTTTTTAGTTTTGTTCACGTTTGCTCGAATATCCAAGTTCCGTACAATCACTAATGTGTTTATTACTTCATTAGCATCATGTGACTTTGTTTCGTCGGTGCTCATTATTGTTTTACATCTTGGTAAGTATAGAGCGTTCCAGACACATGAAGGTTTGCAGCCAGATTATTTCGATTTTCGAGAATCCAAACCAACCCTTCATTTTGAAAAAAGCCCCCTAATATTTCACATTAATTTAGACAAGACAAGATCTAAATCCAAATGTTTTAACAATTATTTTTGAATCCTATTCTATTTTATCGTTACATTATTTTTCATTTTGAGTTTTGCTCTCACCAATGACTAATTTTAATAATATTCACTATCAATTAACTTGATAATATCAATACTGGATATCATACAGATCAAACGGTCATCATTATTTAGTGGTAAAATAAGAATTAAGATTGGTAAAGCTGTTCTTAAAGTATGCGCATGTGGGTATGTCGAAAACCTGATCAACCGATTTGACGGACAATTACACTGCTACTTCACTATGCAGCCTTATAACTCAATTTGAACCAAAGAATTCTTGAGTTTATATCATACTCAGGAACCATATGTTGTTAAAACTCTTTAGCCTTTTGTGCATTATTATCATAAAATAAATCAGAACAAATGATCGATGTAGGGTGTTAAATGTATATTATCACGGGGTAGAGGGTTGCAGAATAAATATATCTTTTACCATTGGTGTCTATAATCGAGGCTGAGCTTCTCAGTGGCATTTCCAGTATCAGTACAAGTAACATTATCAATAGCTAGCAAATGATTACGAGTACAAGTTGCCACAAGTGGGGGTCATTGCTTTAATAGGCTAAAGTCAAACTAAGGTATGGTATGCCGATTCCGAAAATCAAGGAGCACAACGATTACGAATTTAATATTGATATTTTAAATATTTAATTTTCCACTCTGCTGGCATTTTTTTTCAACTCAACAATCCACCACTTTAAAAACCAAATAAATTATATACTTGTCAGGAGCATTCTTTTGCTCAGATTCGACATCAACCACGTCATGTTGAGATGTGTTATCTGTCAGATGAAATATGCTATTTTGAAAATACATCCATCTACGCAGTGTTGCCAAACATGCTCATTGTATTCAAAATTCAACACTAGTAATCTTCGATTATAATGCGTGAAAATGAATGAACAACTTAACCTACATTGGTATTTTTATGAAAAGGAAAAGTTGTCCCGTGACACTCCGCGGACTATCTCCAATATAATATATAAAATAAAGTAGAGTTAAAATGTGTTAATCCTCTTTTAGTATATCATAATACTGGATTTTGTCATTTCCCAGGTGTCTGTTTATGAAATTAATATATAAGTCCATGACATACCATTAAAAACGACAAAATATGCATTATACAAAACCTTTTAAGCTTGCCGCGTATCAAGAGTCTTACATTTTTTTTCTTGGCAAAACGCATGTTGTCTCCAACCAATTTATTTAAAAGAAAAACATGAATGATGAACCAATTCGTGCTATCTAACTATCGTTTGCAGAAATATTTGTTTCACCATTAGTGTCTTCAATCGAGGTTGAGCTTTTTAGTGACATTTTCAGTATCAGTACAAGTATCAGTATCAAAATCCGGCAATTGTGGCACAAGTTAAGGCTAAAGCCAAACAGGTATGTCGATTCGAAAAATTAAGATTCAGAAAAATTACAAAATTAATATAGATGTTTTGATTATGCAAGTTTCCCCTTTCGTGGCATATTTGGTCATTTGTAGGTTAACGTTGTATTCTAGTGCTTCAAATGACAGGAGCGAGGAGAGTCGCTTCAAGGAAATGCGTAGTAAATCCTTGAGCTTATACCATACTCATTTACGCTCTAATGGGCATTTGTAAGTCGGGTAACCTCATGCTCCCTGAAAATAAATCACTTTTGGTTGCCCTGGAAACAGCTATTATGTGTATTCCAAAGTACTCACAATTTCTTTTATGATCATAACTACCCATTTGTGGAAATGATAATCACTATTCTGGCCTGAGACGATATTCGAAAACAGTGATTATTCGTCTCAGGTCTTGCACATGCTGTAAAGCTTTTGGTACAGTTTAGTGCTTATAGCTTTTTACGTATACATGTATGGCGACCGTTTTATGATCATTTGTCTTTTCTTTAGTAGTCATTTTAGCACTTATACGATTTAAGGCTAATAGTATCTTATTGTTGACCCCGAAATACCCATTAATATTCGGTACACAATTAAACTTCCCAAAAATTATAATAATTTCAGCTGATATCAAATTCAAGAGAATACTTCTACTAAATTTGAATTTCTTATATATAAAGTTTTGCATTTTAAATTCTCCTGTTTAATTGAAAACATTGATATTGAAACCTGCATACTCATACTTAAAAATGCTCCCGTGGGGCCTTAAAAAGCATAGAAAATAGAAACCCACGCAAACTCCCAGTATTGTGAGTGTATGATACATTTTAAAGATATAATGCTGACACCGTCTAATTTGCGTCGAAGCCAGCCGTTATATTAATCCGATGTATAGTGGTCTTTTTATTCAACCTAAGCTATCAAGAACTAATCGAAAGGATCTACAACACTATAACAATGTAAAAAAGTTACGGAAAGGGTATGTAATGGAAGTAGGGCCTAGCCATCCAAGGCGGAAACCTTTATAAGCCAAGGAAACAATAATTAAGTATATCAATCTTGTTTTCTGTCTAATTCTCTCATTTTAGATGTTGTCATGACTATTATACGGTATTGTTAGAAGTTTTATTTATTGACAGTGAAATCTTACCATCCCGATGTACAGTCATTCTAACCCATCTCAGATGACTATCAAACTATCCCCTTATCTTTTACACTACATGTACACACCACAATGGACACAGTTACCAGTACGCTGCAGGGGCGTGCAGGTTGCGGCAAATAGACGTTGTGTTTCAAAGATGTTGTACATTATTTATAATTTGTTTTAAATTGATGTCACGATAGTAAATTTGCTCTGAAAACATCATTACTAATTGTCAAGTTTGTTTATTTTAAATCAGAACATGTAACAATATTGTTTGCGTTATACCGGTATCCTAATTGGATTTAGATTTCTATCTCGGACTGATTTTTGTTTAATAATAGCGCCGGTTTTCATAAATTCCCCCTTATACAATATTTAAAAGAAAAGAAAAGGAAACATCGAAGACACATTTAGATATAAGTGACATATCGAGGGCTCAGAAACACAAGGCCTCGTCTCCATTATTTCAAAAAATGAGATTTGGAATCAAAATGTTCAGAAATAAATTCTCTTTCCAGTAACACACAGCCTTATCTCCATAACATAACCTTTTCAAAGTTATAGCCAGTATCGCAAGGCCTCATCTCCATCTCCCCAATGTGTTTAAAAATCTTCAATACTCTTTTTCTCAAAATGGTTAAAATGGAGATAAGGCCTTGTGTTTCCGATCCCTCGATATAATGCTGATCAACCAATTGATTTTGTCTTTTAATAATTAAACGTACTGATACTGTTCTATCGAAATCATGATACAAATTGTAATATTTCATGCCATTCCTTTTTATATCATCTGCTACAGGTATTGACATCCACATTCCATCAGGCACCGGTGGTAAGGTAATGTGTGCGGTGCTTCTATCAAAATGGCCCTTATGGTCCAGTTTCATCGTGTCCAGCTTGAGTCTTACCTGCGTCACCTTTGAAAGATATTTCAGTATCTGTCGACCTCTTCGATACAATTCATTCTTCACCTACCAGAAAGCCAGTCTTATGGTAGTTGGAGTGTGGATAGCAGGATACTTAATCAAATCTTACCAGACCGTTGTGGTGAAGTACAATGGTGTCGGTTGCTATGTTTATTGGTCATCGGTGGCCTTCAAAACATGTATGGGAATCCTGAATACAATGGCTATCTATGTCATACCCTTGACTACGATGGGCTTCACATACGCTTTGATAATGAAAGCTTTGTCTGAGTCTGCTAGGTCAGCCGGGCAGAGCTCGGGTAAAGCATCACAGGCATCATTGGAACTTTTGCGAGCTAGAAAGAATGTAATCAAAATGTTAGCAACGGTTGTCATAGTATTTGCTCTTTGTTGGTTACCGAATCAAACGATATTCATGTCCTACACTTTTGGAGTTGCCGTGAACTTCAAGAGTTGGTATTATCATTCTAGCGTTCTGATGGCGTTCTGCAACTCATGTTTGAATCCGTTGATTTATGCTTTTAAAATGAAAAGCTACAGAAGATCTTTGAAGATGGCCTTTTGTGGGGCGAATTCCGTTACCCCTGAGCAAGATACCGTAGCAACTATTCATTAACATGATTAATGAGTCCAGTCAATGCTTTTAAGTATTAAAATACCTAAACATAGACATGACTAGTGATGTCGACTAATGCAGTACGAAATAATACAGATAGGAACATTACCCGTTTGACAGAGAACAGACGTTTTGATCGTTATTATAAGTGTTTTATAAGAAAAAACTCGTTGTTGCATTTACGATTATGATCATGTGTTATTAGCTGTTACACGGATTTTGGCTTTCGCGACATGATTTTAACTTTACACATTTATATTTGCTTGTATACCCCCCCCCCCCCCCCCCCCCGAGGTAGTAAAAGTATACATTTTCTGAAGGGAAATTGCATGAGGAAACCAAATATGCTAATGAAATTATAGTACGACTAAGGACTAAAATGGTATAATTAAAAATGTTCGGACAAATATCAGAATGTTTAATTTTTAATTTGAGATCCATATAATTTGTATACATACCCCTATCATTATTTACTTTACATATTTAAATTCCTCATGAAATTACCCATCAGATGATCATGATATATAATTGTCAAAGATCACTACGTCGGTAAGGTAATTATACCGGCTAGTGAATATCTCCAATTTTTATTTTATATATTTTCAGAATTTTCAGAAATATTTTTAAAGGATGTACCCTTCCCTGATCTAAACTGCATTTCTGAATTCCTCTAGTTCCAAGCTTTCCAAAAATGTATACTTTTACTATCATAGGTTGAAAACTTTTTCTGTTATAGTCATTTTTATAAATCCGGTAAATTGAAGCTAATTATTCATTTGACTGTGTAGCGAATAGAAAGAAAGCTGATGATCATTGTCTTATCCATAATTAATCAATTGTTACACATAGTTGACAGGTTTGTTGAACCACATATTTAAAGACTACTAAATATCCTTTAAAAACGTTCAACGAAAAATATGTGGAAATATGAGTGGCCCTCTCCCTCCCCTTATCCCGCTATCTCCCAGACAACATACATATATTGGCCCAATATTGGCAATATTGGCATTGGCATTATCTGGTTGACCAATATTGGGCCAATATTGGGTTCCCATTGGCAATGGCACTCTCTTGGTCACCAATATTGGACCTGGTTTTACATTGGCGCTCTTCAATTGGCATCATGTTGGCAACCAATATTGGACCAATATTGGTGACCAAGCGAGTGCCAATAGCAACGGCACTCTCTTGGTCACCAATATTGGTTTAACATTGGCATCATGTTGGCCACCAATATTGGTCCAATAATGGGCACAATATACCAGAGGCGGAAAATGACACCATTGATTTGATATACAAATTCTGACGTGGTCTACAAATTATGGCCGTTGTTCACAGCTAGTTATCGCTTCCCGGCCTTTTGGCTAGGAACTTGTGCCTTGTCCTGTCACTTGAAGATTTTTGCCTTTGTCCTGGGCTTGCCCTTTGCCAAAGTTGGTCCTGGCCACGGGTTGGCCCGGGATCCGCTCAATTCTCTTTGGGGGGAAATGAAACAATATAAAGATAAAATTCTTCTTACAAAACATTTCTCCAAGATCGCCCAATATTGGCCCATATTGGCGAGTGCCAATTGGGCCAAGCTTGGGCCAATGAGCAAATAATATTGCACCAATATTGTAAGCCAATATTGGGCCAATGAAACATTAATATTGGGCCAATATTGTAATGTTGTCTGGGCTATCTCTTCAATGGTTTGTTAAAACCAGGTGTGGATAAAAGCCCCCCTCCCCCCCCCCCCCCCCCCCAACCCCCCGCTCCACCAAAAAAAAAAAGGAAGGAAAAAAAATAGGGAAAAAAGGGAAAAAGAGAGGAAGAAGAGGGGACAAACGAAAAAGAAAGAAAAAGAAAAGGGAAGGGGGTACGAAAAGGCGGGCGGAGAGGCATCCGCATGCGAGGGACATAAGACCGTTTGGAGTTTATTGGATGTCGGTCGTGATACATACGCGTACGTTGACGAGAAATCTGATATTTTGGAGGTAACTAAACTCCTCACAAAAAGTATCGAAACACTTAAAAATGATCCAATATATAACGGCTCGAAAGGGTATGCATTAATCGAAGAAAATAACCAAGTGCATAATTTTGTTCTGCATATTTTGACACCTCGATACGATGTTGCGGAGCGGAGTTATTATCATTTCAATGGTCGTGGGTCCAGTTTCAAAAGTGACAATCATCCTATAGAAAGATGTTTGCATTACTGTTTAGAATGATCAGATTCGTGCTCAACGATCGAGGTGTCAAAATACGCAGAACAAAATTATGCAGTTGGTTATTTGCTTTGATTAATGCATACCCTTTCGAGCCGTTATATATTGGATCATTTTCAAGTGTTTCGATTCGGGTATAATATACGTACATATCAAAACAATTTCGCGCGCTACGGTCGCATATTTTCATGAACAGGTAAACCCAGCAAGATGGTGTCAAGGCATTTAGTGGAATGGAGAACCTGGTTCCCCAGGGGAATTCTTCTCGCACCGTCAAGCGGATGAGTTGATGGTGTGATCCCATGGGGGGGGGGGGGCGGCTTCGAATTTGAAGAGGGTAGGGGTGTGTGACTGGGCATTCTCAAAACAGGGGCTTACCGAACTGACACATCCTGAATTGGGGGTCTTGGCGAACGGCTCAAGTTGAAAACATTTTCCGCCCAAGTGGGTGTTTTTAAAGTAAATAAGGACAAATTGGGCTTAATTTACCAAAATTGGGTGTATTTGGGGGCAACTCGGCGCCGCTAGTGTTTGGATTGTATAGCTTGTGGAACGACTTATCAGTGAAATGAGATGCTTTATGAGCGGCGACAGGTCGTGAAAGGGGGGTCTTTGTCCCCGCACATACCCGTATGCCCTGGGGGTGTGATAACTAATGACCGAACAAGTTGGTGGCCGAATAAGCATCACCTGAGACTAATATACCTAAAGGTATATTTAGGTATATTACTATTAGTCTCAGGCAGGCATCACTTAAAAAAACAAATTTAACACACACAAAAACGAGCAACATATCAGGCGCGTGCCCAAGGGGGGGGGGGGGGTGGGCTTTGGGGGCTCAAGCCCCCGGGTCCCCAGAGGAGATAAAATAAAAAGAGGGGAGGGGAGGAGAGGAGGACGGGAGGGGAGAGGAGGAAGGGAGGGAGGAGGATGGGAGGAAGGAGAGGCCGGGAGCTTTTATTATAATCGGTTTCAGCAAATACATGACATAAATTGCCCGCTTATGAGCGCTATTAATTCGGTCTAGTAAACCTATTGTTATCAATTACTACGAGAGGATTACCTGGTTGTATATTCGAGCAGTACTTCTTGCTAACTGCATGGGTGAGTTCCATTATGTTGCAAATTACATCCATGCTCAAGCGTTTAAACTACTCAATGGGCATTGCAATACAGCCGGTTGGTTGCACACGAGAATTGTCATTTATAGCAACCAGCTTTGATGGAGGCGAATATTTAAATTTGTTGCCGGTATTTAGGGCAACAATTTATAGCGCTGCTTAGCGGGCCTTGCCTTGTAGCGTAATGCGTCACCTCTTGCATATTGGGGGAGGTGCAGGGTTGATTTGATGGGGATGTACCGGTTGTAAATTGTTATTTGCCATGTTAATACCCAGTTTAATCTTCTTAAATATTGCGCTAGAGTAACCAATAATCAATACGTCTTTATGAAAGATAAAAGCGCAGAAAAATACTCAGAATGTTACTTCATGGTTACTTTAACAGGTGAGTATAAGGCCAAATATATATTTCAGTGTGTTATGGAAAGAGGCACTCAAGTTGATGTTATTCCCTTGGCCTATGTAATCATGTAGGATTACTAAAATCATGGTTTAGGTGATTGAAATTAAACATCATGTTGCAATTAAGCACAACAAAACTTTCAACATCAATGACATTCAAAATTTATTCGATAAGGCATTTGGAAAAGTGTCCCATCAGACTGGAAACATGTGTCGGCACGTCAGGGAAATTGAAAATTCGTAAAAAAAGAATTCCCCAAATTATCATCAAATTATTTGAGGATTCAGACCACGACGCAGATTCATCGAATCAAATCAAATTGATGATAAGCGTATACATAACAACATGTTTAATATTGTAGGCCAAATTTAAAATGCGCGCGCGCGCGTAACCATTCATGATACATCCACGGTGTAGAGTCATCAACAAAAGTAACTATAATACAGGTAATAAATGGGCTTCTCTACTAAATATGTATCCTAATAAAAATATTAATTTATAAAGTTGTAGAGAAATTTATCTTATTTAATATGATATATTTCACGCTATAGGACTGGGTGATTATTGAGAAATTGACACTCCTAAATGCGAACTACATGTACATGCCATACTCTCCTCCCCCCGTATTGAAAAGTAAAATGTGAAAATGAAATTGTGACTTTACCTTACATTTTGGATTGTAACCTGTTCAATATTCAAACTATCCTAGCGTGCAACACTCATATTAAAGAAGACATATTTGTCAACAACTTTATAGTTAATATTTTTAGGTAGGGATAGGATATATATTTTAGAGTTAAAAGCCCATGTATTACCTGTATAGTTACTTTTTTGATGACTGTATAGATTTCCTTTCTGGCCTGTTTCAGGATCGAAGTTATATTGATTTATTCGGGAAGCAGTTTACTAACTCTCCCGAGTGTGGACAGGCCCATGAGGTGACACATTTGCTGAAACCGATTATGGTACAGGAAAAGGTAGCTCATTAACATAATTTCCGTGATACCCATCGTGTTGGAGCATGCGATTCATGTAATCGTGTAGTATTTGTCCTCCCCGATAGGAATACCGCTGTTGGCATATTAAAAATGTGTGCTAAATACCCCAATTACGCATAACAAAATATCAGTTCCTAAGCTTAGTTATAGCAGAGAGATTACACCTACCTGGTTATAGCATAACAAATGTAGCATCACTGTCCATTCAATGAACGTCATTTGTATATCGATTCCTTTATCCGTTGTCTATTATTTGCAAAGACGCTATTGAAATGGGCAGATGGGTTGCCATTTTGTAGCTTTGGAATCAAGGAGATTGGCTGAACACATTCTTAGAGAAATCGATTTAATACCTGAAATCATACAATAACGTCTAAATATGTCAACAGAATCGGTACCAAAAGGGAATTGAATAGGGGTGTTGCTGGTTTGAATCCACATATAGTTCTTATTGTAGGATAACGAAAATCCACCCAGGCCTATATAATAACGTGATATAACTTTGCTTGTTTTTTTTGTATTTTGTGTATAAAAAGCGCAAACGTGAACAATTATAGCTCAACAGACATCTACGAGGTTAATGAAATGAGTGATTATAGAAATCAATCTGGTAACCCAACAAAGAGTCTGATGGGCCAATCTATTCTATGGTTCAAGTGCATCAACTAAGAAAACATGCAAAATAAAATATACAAGAAACACAAATAATAGGCATGAGTTAAAAGTGATAATGAAAATGACATAAGGATAAGATAAAAACCCTGACATACAGCGTGTTTTTACTGAAGAAAAAAAGCAGGCATATGACTGCTAACGGATTAAAAGACAACAGATTTTAATCCGTTAGCAGTCATATGCCTGCTTTTTTTCTTCAGTAAAAACACGCTGTACGAGAACAATATCCGATCTAAATAAAAGAAAAATACATTTCTGGAGGTCAATGAAATCAAGAGAACCTAAACAACGGACTCGGGATGAGGGAAATGTCAGTATGAAGGCCTCTGAGCGAATTTGCTTAAAACTACGCCATAACACTGTCGTAATGATGATAATTTACGGTACCAAGTCCTACAGGAGGGTATATGGATAAGTTTTAAGACAATCTTGTGGCAAATATCAATCATTAGACAAATATAAATGCGGCCATTTATTGTGTGATATTGTTGAGGCCTACATTTAGGAAGATTAGCCGAACTTCTAACAGTTTACAGATTTCCTTATTTTTTAGGGGTAGGGATTACATTGCTTTCCTCAGCAGATAGCTTTTTGGTGTGTATATAAAGAGCAAATGTGAACAATAGCACAACAGACATTAACAAAGTTAATTAACTGACTGATTACAAATCAAATGGGTAACTCTCTACAGAGAGCTGGGCCAATCGATTGGTTCACTGCAACTCAGAAAATCATCAAAATAAAAGTTAACAAAATTGGGATAAAAAACCCAATGAAAGTGGCGTGGGACAGGAATAAGATAAATACCCAAACATAGAGAACAACACTTAAAAAACTTAAGAGAAGAAAAACAATATCTGGAAATCATTTACATCGAGAGAGCTTAGCCAACATACACTGACTAGTTGGAGAGAAAGTGTCTGTTAACACGACCCTTAAAATATTGGAGTTCTTCCTCTAGGATGTTGCCAACAACATTGTCTGAAACACTGTTTCAGCAGGGAGGTGTAATTAGTATTAACATCTCTCTGGTTTCAGGCTGCACGGATGAGGTTCTGTCTTAGCAGCACGTGCTGGCAGTCGGCAATGAAAGGGCACTGAGCTGGCATTGCAACACTGTAAAGCATGGAGGGGAGCAACGCTGCTAAATCTTGTGGAGAGTGGTTGGTATGCATTGATATTGATAGATCTATATATATATTACATGGCTTTCTTGAGCAGATAGCACCCATACATTACTTTGCTTTCTTCAGCAGATAGCGGCCTATTACATTGCTTTCTTCAGTAGATAGCACCCATATATTATATACATTGCTTTCTTCAGTAGATAGCAACCATATTACTATCGTCATCAGATATAACATCCATATCACAATAATTATTTACCGTTACTTAACTTTACAGAAAATTAAAATGTTTTATTTACCAAAATGTATAATGTTACCTGAAACTGCGATGTGAAAAATGATTGTGATTTTAGCACTAGAGATCTGCCACATCAAGTAGTTTGTTTTGACGTTGATTTTTTTCTTTTAATTATCTTAAAGACAAGATCACCTCTTTAAAAAATTGTCAGTCTTGACATTATATTTCACGCATTATTTGGTCTTAAAACAGCATTTAAGATTTTTGTCTAGGATTTTTAACTGAAAAAACACAAAACACACCACAACAAACAAACTCATAATGTGGCTAAATATGCATTGGTGGCATACGTGAAACAAATTATTTACTAAATATCAAAACGATGTCGTATCTACCAATAATGTATAAACAATATAAATACACACATTTCAAATTTTAAAAAAGTTGATAAATATAATGAGGTGTTAGATCAATTAAAATTCATTTTGAGTTTAGACCTATTAGACACTGTTTCCCATCCGCTTTCATTTGCATTATTACTTTGATGTTAAGAGATGATAATGAACAAACAAAGAATACGATTGTATTATTTCCCTGGATTAGTACTTGGATATGACATTAATAATATGTTATAAAATAATTAAATGCATAATCCTCGATATGCGTTGATATTGGTTGCGACCACTGTTTTGAAATGGCTATAAAAGATAATGATTTACTTTAAATGTCACTCCGTCCCTTTTACAAACTTGAAACAGTATATTTCAACTGTCCTTGATCATTAAAATTATTCAGACAAATGACAGTCCGATCTCGTCCATAACTAGCTGGCGTACATTTCATCAGAGACTACAGTCCCTCCGTGCCACACTTCGGCACACATAGTTGAATACCGTGCTATGACTAATGACTTTGGATTTACCAGCGAATAGCTGCATTCCGGAGTAAATTCCTAAAACCACACCCCATAAAGAGTTAAGAATTTTTTTTTTTTGGCTTAAAATTTGTTTGTTTTGAAAATATTTCATTTTTGGTACTTTTTGGTCAATATTTTCAAAACAAACAAATTTTAAGCCAAAAAAAAAATTCGCTCCTAGATAATTGACTTTAGATGATTTTGGTGAAATGTTGGAATTTTTAATCAAAAACCGATATTGTTAGGTTGTCTGAAAATTGTTGGCGCCAAAAAGGTGATTTTTGGGCAAAAATGTAAAAAACACTAATTTTAGTAAAATTTGATACCAAAAATGGATTCTCTGACTCATTTCATTACAAAAAATGTATACTTTTATGTACATCACATTGATAATTTAAAAGTTACAGTGCTTGATAATTTGGTGCCAAACAGGGTTGACACCAGCCTTAGATGGCTTCAGGATCGTTTTTCTAAACCTTTAGTTTTACAATAGCCACATTTTTCGCGCTCCGCGGGAATTATTTTTAATTTTGTGTTATTCAATTTCAACAAGATGGCTTTATAAACGTTTTCTGGACCTTTTTTAGTGTTAAAATATACATTTCTTGTGCGCTACGTGCGAATTAGTTTCACTGGGTTTTTTTCAACGACAAAAACGCGGACAAAAAGAGTGGCGCCGCCACCGGGGCTCGAACCCACAACCTCTCGGTTGCGAGACGAACGCTCTACCAGTGCGCCACGGGGGCCAACCATACTCGGGCCAGTGTATTGGCCCGACTATGTAGCCTGGGCCATTATTTCATCGAAAAGGTGCCACGCCAGCTGGCACAGACAGACTTTACCGTGGACATTTGCGGCATTGAGGATGGTTAGGGTTAGGTGGCACTTTTTCGATGAAATAATGGCACCAGCAACTTTTTTATTCGAACAATTTTGTGGGTAAGGTGCGCACGAAAATTCTGGCTTTTAATGTCAAAATTAGCTTAATTTGGTCTGAAATGAGATATTTTAGACCTATTTTAAGCTAATTTGGATGTAATTTTGACATGAAAAGTCAACATTTTCGATTGTTTAGGGGGGTGAGGAGGCTAAATTTGACTGGGGCCCGGATTTTACCGGGCTGGCAAGCTCCATTTCCCGGGCAGAAATCGACCAGAATTGCCCTGTGAAAATGCTTTCTTTCTGCCCGGTAAACACGCTTCTTTGGCTAAAATAGCCCAGTAAACGCATTGTATATTTTCCTTGTCCTTTTCCCTTTCTTTTTTTCATACTTGGTTAATATGATAAAAGGTTCTTCATTATATACTTACGGTTCTAAAAAGAACCATTTTCTTGGCTTAAGAACCGTTTTTTAGTTCTACAAAGAACCCATGGTTTATCAGGAAAGAATCTTTTAAGGTAAAGAACCTTTTTGGAACCCTAGTAAAGAACCTTTTAGGGTTCTTGGAAAAAGTTTCTTTAGCCAGAAAATAATTATGTAAAACCAAAAAAGATTAATGTTGTTAACATTGTTTTTCACTCTTTAAACTTTGTGATGAGCCCATGAAGAAAGTCCCCAGGCCTACCTACATTTTGAAGGTTTTTTATAGTACCTTAAGAGCTCTTAGGGTTCTACATACAGGACAGAAAAAAGGTTCTAAGTGGAACCCTTTTTTCTTAGAGTGTACGCCACTGGTTGGTGGCACTTATTCACCCATTATCTACTCATCACTACTTCAGCTTCAGCTACAATTAATTACTACGGACAGTTCACTACATCATCTACTATGAATTTCACAAAACTTCTCTGAACTAGTTCATCTTATCTAAGAGTTTATATAGCACAAAACATCAGCAAAATCAACTATACATGTAGTGCTACCATCCCATAGTGTGCTGCTCTTCCGGCTCATAGCCGGCCAGACAATGAAGTCCTGTGGGACAACGACAACAATATGAGATTATATACAAATAATGTCAATGAAAACAAAAGGATGACAAACATGTTGAGTACTTTCAATTTTCTTTTATTCTCCTGTGAGGGTCCTTAAATTTAAAATGTTCTGCTTCCTTTTCCGTAGCTAAAAATAATTTGAAATCTGAGGCAAAGCTGGGAGGGACAAGGGGGAGATTTCAGGGTGTTCAAATCAACAACAAAAATAGAGAAACCAATAAAAAAGCACCAAAATTCCAAAATCAATTGTTCTTTTGAAGTCATGTTTGATGGCATTTTTCTTTTCTTAGAGGGCTAGTTACCCTTCCTTTGACATATTCAAAATGACAGTGTCATGACATTTTTATGATTATGGTGCGATCACCACTTTAACCTTTTACATGCAATTAAAAAACAAACAATGACAGATTACATTTTGGTGTGATGGAAACCATATTCATCATCAGGCGACAAAAAACACTGTTCTACAAGCAAACAAAGCTATTTTGTCTCCTTTTTCCCCTTCAAAATGACACCCAAAAAAATCAGAAAAATCTGTAAAGATTTTGATTTACGTTTTGACAAAAAAAACAAAAAAACGTTGGGGTAGGTATTATTATTATTATTCATGGTATAGTTTATTGTCATCGCAGCCATCCGGCTGAATTGGCACAATATTACAAATTACAAGATACACAAAATACATTACAATGCAAGATATACAAAGCAATAATGTCATGAAACCAATCATCCACCCCCTACATTTGACAGTGAATTTGTTTTACCAATTTCTAAAAAATAGGGTCGGTCAGGTCCTCAGGGTGCAATAGCGTTACACTGATATTATTCAGACATAAATCATTGAAATACAAATTCTACAGAATGGTGCATGTTGCAGATCGTAGATCAAATGTATAAAATACAATCCAAAGTGTTACAAAACCAATGTAACCCACCTCCGTGCGCATGTGTGGAATAATGACACCCATGGGAGTTATTCTTACACCAAGTTTAACACAAGAAACTTAACACCATGAGAAGTAATTTGAAAATTAAGCTTATGATCTCAACACAATGGTTTGACATAAGCCTGGCCCGAGCAATTTGCTTGAGTCTGGTCCCTTCAGGACCCAAGCGTGTGTCTGTACGGACCGACCGTGTAAACAAACAAACAAACAAACAAACAACATACCTCGAATTTTCGACAGATCACATCGATCTTCATCTGGAGACTGGCAACCCAGATTTGGGGTCAGTGACCTTTCGGACACGTGATCCCAAAATCGGATCAAACACTTTTGGAAGCTTGTATCGGCCCCCGTCCTTGTTGAGTGACGGCTGGTTTACTGGGATGTATGGCCTCCTTAACACCTCTCTCAAAGTATTTTGGTTCACGGTCCAATATTTTGACTTGTTACCATGAGAAGTGTTACATCAGTTATTCCTATGGTGTTGACCTAACACCAACATTAACACCAGGAGCGTAACACCGGCTCAGTGTTGCATATTTAACACCGGAATTTTTGCAGTGTACAAAACAGATTTTTAGAAACCTTTCCCAACTTTCAAAGTCTATCTCAAGAATTACTGAACCAATACTAGACATGTTTGTACTTATTTGAATGCATTTTTCATGGTGATTCCAAATATGGTGACTTATGAAGTTCAATGATTTTGACATATTTGAAACATATTGTGAAATTTTGGAACTGTCGTCTGCAGACAACTGCTGCATGGAAAGTGTTAATGAAAAGATGTCTACTACATAGAATGGGGGTGATGACACTCGCTACTTGCATGAAACTGGTCAACATGTCAGCCTTGTGACATTTTCTATGAAAGTGTGTTTATCTAGTACTAGTAGTATTTTCAGTTTTATGAGCAATGAGAAAAACAATTACCAAATAAATTTATTAATATATAAAGTATTGGATCACCACTACGTTGTGACTTTATCTGCTATTCAATCATAGTCTTACAAATTCTACAGATGTATTAAATGATATCTACAATTTATATACTCTTAGTAGCTACAAACCAATCCGAAAGAAGGAAACTAAAATATGTGGAGTGCATGTTGAAAGCGTCTAATTACACTCCACATGTGCGCCGTACATGCCCCGGTACATGCGCACACCACATGTTTTGCAGGCGCGTACCGCGGCATGTGAGCCAGGGGGGGCAGAAGTATGTCGTCCCGGTAGTGGCGTAAATTTCCCGGTAAATTTTCGTAAAAGGTTGCCCCAAATTTTGTCCCAGTCAGTCAACTCGTGAATTTCACGTAAGTGGGGGGGGGGGGGGGGGGGGGGGGGGGGGGGTAGGGTCAAAAAAATTCGCACAGTCACAAAATTTCGCACAGTCAAAAAATTTCGCACGGTCTCAAACATTTGGACTCAAAAAAGCACAACGGTTAACAAATAATGCCAATTCCTCAGTGTTTTAGGCCTTATTTTTTTTCCTTATGCAAATTTAGCGACCCGGTCTTGGGAATTTAGCGTCCCGGTATTTGGAGCCAGGGGGGGGGGGGGGCAACTTGCCCCCCCTGCCCCCCCGGTCGGTACGCCACTGATGTTTTGATACAGTGTTCACACAGCACGGTTTCGCCAATGTGTAAAGTGGGTGATATATAAACTTGTTAACATGTTTTTAATTATTAAAAACATTAAAAAGTATGCGCAAAATGTATATGCATATGTTTTGAATCTCGAAAAATAAATGCAATGCGAATGTTGATATGCTCACAATAGCACTCCCCCTACGTGGTCGTGCCATTATTCACATATGCATACATTGACATATAATCGTTACACCACCTATCTAACTTTGAATGGTGATGAAGGGGATTACCTACTCAGCTACTTTTTTACAACACTGATACATAGGATGTCATTATTAACATCAGGCAAATTTTGTTCATAACGAATTGCTGATAACTCCGCGCGTCTATCTCTAGTCAGCCGGTGAACGCTCATTTCATTTAGCTGCGTCGGCTGTCAAGAATTCGCTTCCAGACCATCTTCGCAACATCCCAAAGCTCTCTCAGTTCAAAAGTCATCTAAAAACTCATTCCGCCAGGTGTTTCCTGATTCACAGAATTAATTGTTGTTTGTTTGTTGTTTGTTTTGCGCGCTCTGAGTTCCGTGGAAGATTTGTTTGCGCCTTATAAGAACCATCTATTATTATTATTATTATTTGTTTGTTTGTTTGACCTCCAGTGAAATTTGTTTTTGTAAGCGTCAGTCAGTGTATGTGCCCCCCTTATTTATTTTCTTAGGTTTCTAGCCAGTTTGAGCAGATCATCCTTGTGCTTATAAATGTTCAAAAACAGAACATTTTCATGCTTTGATGTATACTTGGATGAAGCATGACAATCTTGCAGTTTATTCTCTCAAAAAATAAAGAATAATAATAATAATAATAAAAAATAAAAAAATAATAATAATAATAACACTAATAATAAAAGACTTAGGCCTATATAGCGCATAAAGCAACGGCATCAAAGCGCTGTAGAGGCTGATCGGTTTGTCACGGACGGACGTTTGTGCAAAACATGAGCGAAAAACAGTTTGTAAAACGTAAGCACTAACATTTATTCAACTTTTTATGTTTAATGTTATAGAGAATCATCAACTTTATTGAAATACACAAAAAAAAATAAGGTGTGGTTTGTTACTAAAAATAGAACGACGGAAATGTTTGTGTCACGGACGGACTAGATAGAAATAGGGTTCTCTACCTTTTAGTGCTTCTTTTTAATCTCTATCTAGTCAACTCCATATTCCCCAATGCTTTCCAGGTCAAATAGTAAGTTAGATACATGGTTTGAATATCTGATACACAGCATTTGAAAATATTTCTTAGTTTTTACAGGGGTAGGGTAACAAACTTTGTCACGGACGGACATTTTTGAGCGTCACGGACGGACACAAATGTTAACTACATAAAAAAACTTTGAAATTGCCACTTATTTACACTTTAGTATGAAAAAATGGTATCAAATACTTACAAAATAGTAAGAAAAATGTTAAGTCATGAATTTTCAGTCTTAGTAATAAAAAGCAGTCAAGATATTAGTCTTTTTCCAACACTACGGACAAGATAGAAATAGGGTTCTCCGGACCTTTAGTACTTCTTCTTAATTTCTATTTAAACAATTCCATATTCCTCAAGCTTTCCAGGTCAAATAGTAAGTGAGATACATGGTTTGATACACAGCATTTGAAAACAGATTTATTTTTTACAGGCAAAGGGTAGACCTGTAACAAACTGTGTCACAGACGGAAATTTGTTAGCGTCACGGCTGCTATCAAAGTGCCAAATTCTGCAACCTTTGAATATAACCATCGCACTGGTTTTGGTATCTTGTGATCCTTTTTAATTACTAAGACTGAAAAATGATGCCATACAATTTGTATTACTATTTTGTAAGTATTTGATACCATTTTGTCATGTAAATAAGTGCCAATTTCAAAGTTCTTCAACATCTGTGTCCGTCCGTGACGCTAACAAATGTCCGTCCGTGACAAAGTTAGTTACCCTACCCCTGTAAAAACTAAGAAATATTTTCAAATGCTGTGTATCAGATATTCAAACCATGTATCTTACTAACTATTTGACCTGGAAAGCATTGGGGAATATGGAGTTGACTAGATAGAAATTAAAAAGAAGCACTAAAAGGTAGAGAACCCTATTTCTATCTAGTCCGTCTGTGACACAAACATTTCCGTCGTACTATTTTTAGTAACAAACCACACTTTTTTTGTGTGTATTTCAATAAAGTTGATGATTCTCTATAACATTAAACATAAAAAGTTGAATAAATGTCAGTAGTTACGTTTTACAAACTGTTTTTCGCTCATGTTTTGCACAAACGTACGTCCGTGACAAACCGATCAGCCTCAGTGCACCTGGTGAGCATCATAACATGTGCTCACTGCTGTAGCATACTTACTCATTTGCATAAAGGGCATACCTGTATGGACTAGTTCATTTAATGGTAAGAGGGGTGGTATTCAGCTTTGCTTGTGTGCTCAGAACTGAATAGTAGCTAACAGTGTCCGTCCGTGACAAAATTTGTGTCCGTCCGTGACAACTTTTTATTAAAGATTTAACTAATTTATGCCTGCCCTAATTAATTAATACTCCTGCATGGGAAAGAATACATATAAGGGAGATACTTCACTATGTTTTTATTTTTTTACCTTGTCCTTGAAATTAGTTAAAAAACTTTTTAACTTTTTTTGTGTCACGGACGGACACCAAAACATCAAAATGTTAACGCAAGTCTAGCGATATAACTTCCCCAGAACTTTTTTCCCAAATATTTATCTTACTTGATGGAAAAGTGTGTCAGCTATCAACATTACATCACAAAACTCTGAAAATGTTACATTATCATAAAAATATAGCATGATGAACTTGAACTAAAATGTCCGTCCGTGACGCATCTTGTTTTCACCCCTTGGACAATAATGGACTGTTCCGCGAACGTATCGCATTTTAATTTTTTTTTAAATGCAGTTCCAGATAGCCTAGATATTGAGGTAGTGAGGTACCTATCAATATCAAAATCAGAAATTTATTTTTTCATAACCATGTTAACCTTTAAAGGCATATTATGTGATCTTTTCCAGATAGCGCCCTCTATTCATTTTTTTTTAGAAAGTAGATTTTCTTGCAGATTTACATTTCTGATCATAAATCATACAAACATTCCAAGTTACAGAGCGATACGATACCTAATTACCTCAAAATCATGGTTTTAGAGTGAATTTAGAGTAAAAATATAAACTGTCGGAGTTATCCGACAGTTTATTTTCACTCTAAAATCATGATTTTGAAGTAATTAAGAATCGTATCGCCCTGTAACTTGGAATGTATGTACGATCTATGATCAGAAATGTAAATCTGCAAGAAAATCTTCTTTCAATTTTTTTTTCGATGTTGAGGGCGTTCCCTGGAAAGATCACATAATATACCTTTAACCGATCAGCCTTTGTACGACCATAAGACTATACACAATACTACACACTACTACCACATATTTTTAAATTATTGTAAAAAGTCTTAATTCTAAAAAACGAGGCAATATTAAACATCAAAGTCATAAAATACAGCAACAATATATACAAAATATGTTAAGATTAAAATCAGAAAATTAAAATCCGGAAACACACAAGAACACCCCCCCCCCCCCCCCCCCCCCCCCCACACACACCAAATAAAAAATAGTAAAAAAGTAACAAAGAATTGTGTGATAAAAAAGTGGGCTATTTCACCACTGAAACTAATCAAGAATCAGCCAGTAAAACAATCTGCTGTTTTATCTCTTGGATAAGGCATGAAAGAACACATTTTTGATTCAAAAGTCAAGTTAAATGGTTTGTTCAAATATTCAAGTTGCTTGAAAAAAATATGTCTTAGTGATAAATTAACTTGAATAAATTGAATCTACATTGTGACTGTTAAGATTATTATTATTATGCTTAAACTCCATATAATCATGACTTGACAGATAATTTCAGTACATGAAGCTAATAGTTTCATGTTTAATATTGACTCGATGCGGCTTGAAGAAAATCATTGACTTGACTTGAGCCAACCAGTGACTTGATTTATCTATTGACTTGACTTGATAAATTTGGCTGACTTGACTTGAGGTAATTTGAGAAAGACTTTGCTAGACTTGAGTCATATCTGTCAGTGACTTGTGACTCAAGGTTTAGTGACTTGGTGACAACACTACCAACGAGAAAAACAACAAATAAATTTGAGTAAGTATCATTCCTTCTATGTAAAAGGATAATTCACACAATGTTCTTTTTAATTCCTAATGAAACTATTTCATGATCATCTACTAACAAATCAGAATTTTAACAAATCTACCACCCCATATGAATTATCTATCTAACCCATTATAACTAAAAAGCAATCGGGAATTGGTGCTATAAACCATGAATTATTGGACTTGTACAAATGAAATGTAACACTTATACATGGGAGGAAATATTTAAAAGACGAATAAGAAATGGCTCCCTGATGGTGAAAATGTTGCAGAAAAAATGTTCAGTTTTCCCTAATCTTAAAAATGTAATCTAGATAAACATGTAGAATAATGGCCTCAAAAGTTACAAATCTTTAAACATTTCTATTGCATAAATTAAAATCATTCATTTATTCTGGCAACTACCATCACATGATTATGTTTGAATAACCTTTGTATCCAAATATAATCAAAATTAAGAAATATTAGTAATGTCTTGTTTGCTAAATGACAAATTCATAAAATGGAAAATACATAGAGTTTATATATACTACACTGAAATCTTACTCTGTGATGCAACAGGTTACTAAATAAGAAATCATCGTGAATATACATGCATTCAAATTGTAACCGAGGCTACAATAGAGAGGCTACAATAGAGAGTTTTTGGGCTATTACATGCGTCCGTCTGTGACATAATTATTGATAACTCAATGTTCACTTTATTTCTTGGTTTATTAGTACTACCGGGCATCTTATAGGAAATTTCTCAAGAAATTCAGATTTAACATTCATTTCAGTAGGACCATGGGTTGTTGATGTGGTCAAAAATGCAAGTTTTCAATATTTAATCAATAATTGATCAAATTAATATTGATTGAAAATTAATTTTAAATGCAATTTTTTAATTTCTTGTAAAATGTTTTGTAGTGCCCAAAACTCTTTTTGTGTGCAATTACAATTAAATGGCATATTTTAGTGTCAGCGCCTATTTTCGGTCACTTCGTCCAAATCGTGTAATGAAAATGACCTCGTCGTTATAAACAGACGGCTAAAAAAACGCCGCATAGTTGATGCCCTGTATTGTTTTAAAATGGTGACGACTGATGCAATTACACAATTTTGACGAAGTGACCAAAAATAGGCGCTGACCGAAAACTGGCGACTTTTCCCTATACCGGGTGGTTCAAAAAAAAGTTGACCCAAGTTCAAAGTAATCTTTCAACCACATTTAAAGTTTCAGATAATTTTTGTTTGCTTAGTCTTAATCAGCAGTAAGTTTTAAAATTATCCTGAAAAGATGGCACGTTTAGCTTGTTTGGTTCTTCAGATATGGTTCATTACAGAAAACATGTACAAAACTGACTTGTCCACGGGAGCGTTATTTAGTTTTTGTCTTAAGCAAAACAGCATGCTCTAGTTTCAGAATTGAAAAGCCCGCTCTGACAAAGTATCCCAATCTCTATGCTTATGTGCCATTCACATTCAACAAAGAAACGTAGATACGTAGGTAGGTAATGTCAAGCACCAGACAGATGTCTCAGATGTCTCCTTGTTTCTTTTTCTCCGAGTTTTACAATTTGTGACCAATCGTGTGTAAGTCCACTTTGTGCATTCCATTTCTACTAAAGGACGCTCCCGTGGCCAATGCAGCTTTGTGCATGCTTTCTGTAATGAACCATATCTGAAGAACCAACCAAGATAAATGTACCATCTTATCAGGATAATTTCAAAACTTACTGCTGATTAAGACTAAGCAAACAGAAATTATCTGAAACTTTAAATGTGGTTGAAAAATTACTTTGAACTTGGGTCAACTTTTTTTTGAACCACCCGGTATAAAGTTATAGGCCTACTGGAGGAGAAATTATCCAAAATGTACATGTAATATGTTATTATATAAAATGAACCAGTTTTCTCTTAAAGCAATATTATGTGATCTTTTTCGTATGTTTACACTTATTTTTGTTTGACTTATCAGCAAAGACTTTCCTGGACTCATATCTTGACCGTATTTTCTGTAAAACTTATCACATAATTTGAATGATAAAGGAAATCTGCTTCCAATTTTAAGAATTTGTCAACATTTTGTATTATTATCATCATAAAGCATTTTATATATTGTATTCACTTGTATACAGTTGTGATTGTTGCTGGTAACATTGCAAACAACTCAATGTCAACACATGGAATTCTATCTACCAACAAGAAAACTACTCTGAAATTAAAACTGACAACTTATTTTCATAATTTATTTTGAAATAATAAGGAAATGTACTGCTCTGTAATTTCAGGGCATAACTAGGGTGGGGCGGACTTGTACACCACCCTGATGCCCTCAAAATGACAAACTCTATGAATATTAACAAAAAGTAATTGGTTATGCCCCCCCCCCCCATGGCCCCCTCATGCCCCCAATTGATTACCCTAGTTGCATTAATGCAATGCATTTAGAGGACAAAATCAAATATAGAGAGCGTTCTTCCATGAAAAAGATCACATAATATCCCTTTGATAGAATTTAAAGCAATAGAAATTATGGGTTTGTTTTATTGAAAACCCATCTCTAAATAAACCTTGTTTTGAAGGAAGAAAATGTAACAATTGCAAATACATGTACCTCTACTTGTTAGAAATAATAAAGTTAAAGACACACTTAGTCAGTTGGCACAGAGAAGCACCCTCATTTTCTCTCTTTCTTTCCTCGAAAACTGGGGGTTTGTGCTTTGTATTTTGTACACTTTCCTGGCGATAACTCATTGCCAAAAAGTTTGAAAAAAGTACAGGATGAGTTCAAGACGCAGGCATTTCATATCCAAACAAATCTGTGATTTGTCACTCAAAGAGAATCCATATGAACAAATCAACGAGGTGTCACCATTCAAACAAATCCGTTGCAAGATAAGCCTAGAAAATAAATATAAATCTAGGAAATTACTTCCAATGTGTCCCCAGCAAAGACCTTTATTGCTGATTACAACCATTTAGCCTTGTCAAATGTGTAGCTAACACTGTTAGTTAGATTCTCATTATTTACATTCTTCCATGCATTTAGATTGACTTGATGACTTTCTACCGTCACACCGGTTCTGTAGAATTTCCCTTGACAATGAATATAGATATCTTTTTGGATACGGAATGCCTGTGTCTTGCAGTCATCTGGTATAACATCTTGACACTGGATTGCTCCTACAGCTACATGTCTATTGTGGACATCAATCTGCAGCTCTCGTACAGAGATCCCATGCCACTCGCAGCCTTTGACTTTACAACTGCATCTGCTGTAGATAATCCGGTAGCATATGTCGTCGTGAACCACTAGCTCAGAGTAAAGAGATGGATGTGTTGATGTTAGAATAAGACTCCAACTGTCGACTTCTGGGTCATACATCTGGAGGTAGTGATCTACCTCAGATATTGAGTTTCCCAGAGGTCCATATACCAATACCTTATTGGCATACACAACACCTGACATTGGCCCAACCCGGCAGGGTATCATCATAGACGCAATCGACCTCCAGGTGTTAAGATTGATATTGTATGCTTCACATACATGTAGCACCCCATCCTCTCCACCACCAATGGCATAGATTACACCATTGATATGCAAGAGAGGAAAGCTTTGCCGACGGTTTCTCATGGGTTTCATGATAGACAGCTGGCAAAGCACCCCCTCTTTTCTGTCTGCACTCGTATTGACTGGTTTTGATTGGTTATGTGCAGAATGCAACTTCAGGAATTGTGGGTATTTAAGCGAGCGTGGTGATTGTGTTGTACCCCTTGCAATATAGATATCCCTATTGACTACAACTGAGCTGTCATGGGTACGCTTGCAGTCTTTGCTAGGTATCCGTGGACATTTGTTCAATGTAACCCATTTCTGCAGATGATCATCGAAGTACATACATATATTGTCAGTGCTGCGAACACCCAGAATGGCCTGTAAAATAAACACATTTTATTCTGTTAATGTTGGAGGGTACAAATCTGTTAAAACACAGGGCCTACTAATAAGCATATGAAAAGCAGCTTCTTCTATATAATTATAGAATACGAAGCAATACGAAGCAGTTTACCAACCCTCTGGTCCGTATGCACAAAAGGTTAGACCGGGTCTAAAGTTAGACCTACAATTCCGGAAATAACTGTTGAACCACTTTGAGGACTTCGTTGAAATCAACCCCCCAGTCCCCCCATTCAATGTTGTTCGGAACCGTTTCATCACCACGGTCGTTGGGACCCTCAACATTGATTGGTGGGGGCGGGGGAGGGATATCACTTAGTAGATAGCTCAAGCTCCCCACACAAGTTTGTTGCAAAATCAGCGCTTGAAAATAGTCCCTTAAAGTGGGATATTAGCAAAGAAATGGACTATGTGGTCCAACACCAATTTTCCTGAATTGTAGTCTAAGTGGATTTTAGTTTTGTAAAATGCACCCCTTTAATTACATTTCCTTCTCAAATTAGCTAACAAATTGTTAAGATTTGGATGCAAAGTTCAAAAATGGAGAGGAAAACCGCTTTTGAGGCATGAATAAACCCGTCAACTCTTTTGTGCATACGGACCTATGTGTTTACAATAGACAAAGGGAAGGGAAGAGAAAAAGAAGGTTCTCTACCTCATTCTCTTGAATTTCAGATTGATATAATCCTTATTACGAACATGATTATTGTTGTGCGCAACATTTAATATTAGTGAAAACCATTTTTGGAAAAATCCCCTCAAATGGCATGTGAGGAACACGCAGCATGTGATTGCAGTGACATGACTTATACAGTGCGTCCTGCAAATTGAACAATTTTATGGTATTGTGAGTTACGGTATGTGGCCAATCCTTTCAGCATGTGTATTATATCAGGGCCTCAAAAAGAGGTCATGTTTGGTACCATATCATTCAACAAGTTGTCTCTTTCCAAATATAATTTCAATTTGGTACTGCGACTTATTTTAAGAGAGATACAAATGTTTAAAACGATTTAGAATCTTTTAGCCTAGGACACCCTGTACAATATAACAGCAGGTATTAACAAACACCGGCGAACAAAAAAATAAGTAAGAACTTGAATCCTAGTCTCCTGGACTCTAGGCAGGCACATAACCACTCGACCACCTTGCTGATATACAGCAATTTGAACCATTTAGGTTACGAGCCCGGTGGTTTCAGTTAACATTGACTTAGGGTATGCATGATCATTCCAAATATCGCGGAAATGCTTTTGTTTCCGAACCATGTCTGCGATTTCCCCAAATTAGGGGTGTTTTTGGAAGCTTTGTCCGCAATTTTAAAAGATTAGGGGTCATTTTGGAAGCAATGTCCGCTATTAAAAATTAGGGTTGTTTTTTGAAGGATTTGTCTCTGTGAAAAGGAAAAACAAATTTGAATGAGAGTTGTGTCATATCAAATTGTACCGGGAATAGAAAAAGGGGGTATTTTGAACCAAATGTATCCTCAATTTTTGCGCAAAAAGAGGGACTTTTTAGAAAGTGTCCTTGAAATGGTGAAAAAAGGGGGTTATTTACAGACAAAATGCCTGCACTTTTGGGCAACAAAAAGGGAGAGGGGGGGGGGGGGGGATCAAATTAGCCAAATTGCCCACGAAATTGGGGGGGGGGGGGGTATTTCAAGATCCTGGAACCATCATGTATTTCCCCTCTGAATAAGAAGAAGTTTGCTACAGTTTGACTACAGTTTGCTGGACACTGTGTCAGACGTTCTGGGGATGTGATATCAGACCTAGTTCTTTGGAAACCAGTTCATGGCAAAATAAATGCTGGACGACCGATGTTAAGCTATGTGGATATCCTATGTCAGGACACTGGACAAACACCTGCTGAGATAAAGACCTACATGGAAGATAGGCGTGTCTGGAGAGCCATCGTTAAATGCCCGACAGAAGTTGACGGAGTGAGTGAGTGAGTGAATAAGAAGAGAGAACAATGGGATGACAGGGTTTTACAATACACATAGCAGAATACTATGAGACATTGCATGGCCAAACATGGTAGGGATCGCATAAAGTGATACAAGAGGAAACTGTATGTTAAATATATATAATATAAAGCTTAAAGAGGATTTCATAAATATAATTCCAAAATTGAGCTTGCTGTTCCAGACAGTTTCAACGTCTAATTGGATATCTTTCTCAATGGTGTATACCATTGATCCAGTGTTGCCAGAAGTCGGACGTCTTTCTCGATGGTGTATGACTGTGGATCCAGTGTTGACAGAAGGAGTTGACTTTCTTGTGACGACACAAGGTGTATTTGGTGATGTTTTCTGGATCAATCGATCGTACAAGTGACTAAGTTGGTAGGGCCCCTTGTTGCCGTTCATGAGGTGTTGTTTCATGCCCGGGGTTTCATGTCTAAGTTGGATTTGCGACGGATCCAAATGGATTCTCTAATCCATCTGGTGTTTCTAGTGTTGTCTCTCACGAGAATGTTTGTATCGTCCCAATTTATTAGATGTTTTTTAACAAAATTGACGAGGGACAGTATAAACATCTATATCCTACTAAGGAATACATCCCGCGTGTGTATGCCACTCCGAAAAGACACAAACCTGATGTACCGATCAGGCGCGTACCGCGGTATGTGAGCCAGGGGGGGCAGAAGTATGTCGTCCCGGTAGTGGCGTAAATTTCCCGGTAAATTTTCGTAAAAGGTTGCCCCAAATTTTTTCCCAGTCAGTCAACTCGTGAATTTCACGTAAGTGGGGGGGGGGGGGGGGGGGGGGGGGGGGTAGGGTCAAAAAAATTCGCACGGTCAAAAAATTTCGCATAGTCACAAAATTTCGCACAGTCACAAAATTTCGCACAGTCACAAAATTTCGCACGGTCTCAACATTTTGGACTCAAAAAAGCACAACGGTTAACAAATAATGCCAATTCCTCAGTGTTTTAGGCCCTATTTTTTTTCCTTATGCAAATTTAGCGACCCGGTCTTGGGAATTTAGCGTCCCGGTATTTGGAGCCAGGGGGGGCAACTTGCCCCCCCTGCCCCCCCCCCCGGTCGGTACGCCACTGGTACCGATGCAGTCCATAGTTGACTATACTGGCTCTATAATAGCATATGCCACTACACGAGCTCTATCGGACATATTATCTCCTCTTGTAGGCAACACTTCACAACATGTAAAAAACTCACAACTTGCCGGAGAAATGTCAGAGATTTACATAGAGGGTCAAATCCCACACAAGTCTCCGCAATATGCTAGATGTGAAAGACAAACAGGACAATGACGATAAAGCAGGCGTGGTCTATGAGATCCCTTGTCAAAACCTACATACTGTAGGCGAAACAGACCGCGGTTTCGGAACGCGCAAAAAGGAACATAAAATAGAAGCGGACAAAATGACAGGCTGCATATTCACACGCACGGCAAGGAAAGACTCACAAAATACTGAGATGAAGTCTTATAAATCTAATAAATTGGGACGATACAAACATTCTCGCGAGAGACAACACTAGAAACACCAGATGGATTAGAGAATCCATTTGGATCCGTCGCAAATCCAACTTGAAACAGCACCTCATGAATGGCGACGAGGGGGCTTAGTCACTTAGTCACTTGTATGATCAATTGATCCAGAAAACGTCACCAAATACACCTCGTGACATCACCAGAAAGTCAACTCCTTCTGTCAACACTGGATCCACAGTCATACACCATTGAGAAAGACGTCCGACTTCTGGCAACACTAGATCAATGGTCATACACCATTGAGAAAGACATCCGATCAGACGTCGAAACTGTCTGGAACAGTAAGTTCAATTTTGGAATTAAATTTATGAAATCTTATTATTATGTTTCCTTTAATTCCTGATGAAATTATTCTCTGATAATATAAAGCTGTTTACCAACCCAAGGATAGACAATAACAGAACATTCAACAACGTAGACTCATGAACCCTCAGGTCTCCTGAATTATAGAATTGATTAGTTCATCTGTTCATGTACTTACTGTCACAGTAGTTCTCGTGGTGAAGGCCTTAGACGTCGTCTTGGGAGCAAGATCCTGAATGAAATGGTTGATCTGTTTCCTGCATTCTGGAATAGCTCGTAATTGAGGGACCGTCAGGATCGTCATTAGCAAATGAGACCGTGGTTCAATTATACCCAAACGAATCTCTTGTAGGAGTGCTGGGGCATATTGTTGGCGGGATTCCCAGTCATATTGCAGCCAGGCTATAATCGTATCGAACACCTTGAGAGAGTAAAGTTTAACATTTGTATTTCTAATTAGGCAAAGGAAACGTTTATGGACACTTAAATTTAAAATTGCAGTGTTTCTTCACAAAATAGTAATACGATGATGAGAAATATTATCTATTCATCAGTATAATGAATTCTAAAAGAATGTATGTACGATTTATGATCAGAAATGTAAATCTGCAAGAAAATCTGCTTTCAATTTTTTTTTGATGATTGAGGGCGTTCCCTGGAAAAGATCACATAATATTCCTTTAAGGATGTGAACCCCAATATTATTTACTAATTACCCCACCACTACATGATTCATTTTGTACACAGATAGTCAACATTTTTTCCGCCTAGTTGTGTGTTGTAGTAGAGTTAGGGTTATTTAAATGTTATTTTACGGTACGGTATACTAGAAATTCTCATTTCAATCCCACCAAAAAAGAACAAGAAAGACCAATTCGACTTAACACATATGGGTGGAATTAGGTATCCCCTACATGTACATACCCCCTCCACATATGAATAGTAACCTTTTCCAATTGGTTTCATAGCAAATTATAAACTTAGGCCAAGTAAAAAAATTAAGCAGTTTCTCGTCCCCTCGCGCATCATTTTTCAGGTATTCTATAAAAAACCTTTTTCTTTATTCTTTCCATAACTTTTTTTTAATAATATTTAAAAAGCTGATATCTTGGTAAAAGATTTACTAAACAATGAAATAAAAAGATTTTACAAAAGCCTTGTCCTCTTCAAGTGACGCAATCAATCATGCAATACCACGCTGGTAATGGTGATTTTGCATTGTTCTAAAAAAGAAAAAAGAAAAGAAAAGAGGCCTCATCCTCCTTTTATTCAAAAGTTAGGACGAGAAACTAGTTTTTTATTTTTATTTGGCCTTACCTCTTTTTCATTGGTCATTTCTTGTTTCAAAACTTCCAACAACAAATTTGGTGGCATGTGCTCCACAATCTCCGTATACGCCTGATTCAGGTGCTGTGCTAAGTAGTACGCACATCTCTTTGTGAGTCCATCTAAACCATACATATCACAAATGCAGTAGAATTCTATGACTGTACATGTATCAATGCATGATGCACTTCTCTCTAAGCGTAACTCACTGAGGCTGAATGTGTCATCCAGATAATGAGCACAATGCCTAATGGCAAAGTCAAACTGCAGGAAATGAGCCATTTGCAGAATCGGCATGATGAGTTTATTTTGAATAGATGTAGGAAATTTGCCTGTATAAGCACACTCTAGTAAAACCTCAAAGGCCTCTGGATTACCCATAAGGGGTAATTCTTCCTGGTTGGTTTCCCTGAATCCAGAGGAGAGCATGGTCTTGAAGACATCACTACATGCTGCCAACACTGCTTTGTGAGCTGAAAAAGACTTCTTGCCAACTACCAATGTGATGTCACAAAACAATCCATCCATCTGCAGCTGATGTAGACCATCAGACATCTTGAAGACATGATGGGCTTTACTAAGATTCTCAGGAACAGGTCTGGCGTAGTCCATCTTAAAGTACCTATCAAGTTTATAAATGATAATAATATGAAATTATATAAATTCACTCCAACAAATAAAAATGTGAGGTGACTTAGAGAACAAAACAGTAGTAAGTACCTGTTTGGCTAGATATAAACTCCTAAAAACTGTTTTGTCTGATCACTGATGAAGTATAAAATGTAAAAAGATGAATCCAACGGAACCAGGAACAAAACACACCAAGGATTAGAAAACTGATACAAGAGGATATCTCGAAAATATAAAAATGCTAAGAGTAAAAGCAAGATATACCAACAGGGTGTGGGGAAACAGGTAATAACAAGGGAGAATAACGTAAACGCGATAAAACAGATAAATAACAAAAAACAAAAACAAACGGAAATGCACTGGGACAATTATAGCACAATGCCAGTAATAGATGTTGTTAACTTGGGTGCCTAGTAGTAGGCATAGCACAATGCACACACACAGAGTCTGCCACTGGGAGCATTACACCAGTGAACAACAACATATGAAGAGCTGTGTTGCATAAAGGCGTACATCCACTTCTACCTGTTACTCATTTTGCATTATTGAATGGATGGCTATTCACGATGTGGAATGTGGTTTGTATTGTTGCCTCAATTGGCGTGCATGGATGCACTAATCCAAGTCATGAAGACAGTCAGGGAATATTTTGATTAATTAATCATGCAAAATGAGTAACATGTAGGAGTGATCTGTAAGCCCTTATGCAAAACAATCTTTTCATATTTGTAATGTATGCAGCTCCACTTTGAAAAAACACCCCTATATAAAATTAATTATCCTCACATTGGGCACTCCCTGTAGGGCAGTGAGCTTGCTATATATGGTAGTCATGACCTTGGACTATATAACCTTGATCCAGGTATAAACACTTATCATCCGGTTTTTTAGTTACGACTGTTTTTACCAATTTTCGAAATTTGCTCTGAACTTGAATATATTGGGCCAATTTAAATAAACCTAACCTGAGATATTGTACTAAACACTTCAATCCATTTAGTGATATGCTCAGATTTTGCATCCTTTGAGTGCCCAATGTGAGGGAAAGACTGAGAATTTAAATATGGGTATTTAAGAAATGGAAAAGCTTGTTTAATTTCTAAATCCGTCAATATTTGTCAATCAAATTGAGTATACATGTTATATATCTATTACCGATCACTCTTATGATGGGGAAAAAATTGTCGGACATTGCTCATTTGCATATTAATGACTTGAATAGATAATTAGCTAATTTTACATATTTTTAAATATGAGCATTAAAATGAGCTTATGAAACTAAATTATAGTTTAAAAGATTGGGTATCGTACAGTTAGCCATAATACCAAGTTTGATTGCAATACACCATTCACATCTGGATTTATAACATTTACGCATATTAATTAGCTGGACTTAGTCACTTTTTTGATTGCGGTCAGTAAAACTGGTGAAAATGACAATTTCACTAGCTTATATAATGCAATATAATGTTACCATATTTTTTAATTTAACATGGTATATAGATATTAAATTGTTAAAGAAATATGTGTAAATGGTGTTTTGAATGTTACATTATTAACAAATTGAGCTCTCTAAATCCTGATAAATTATATTTGTGGGCATTGTTACTGTTTTTGGCAGGTTTCCGGCCATTTTCCGAGTATCTCAAAACACCGTCCACAAGAATGCATTGACCGATTGTCATAATTCTTTTTGGAAAATGAATCTTCCATTGCAATCTTTCATTTGAATCCAATTTTGTACATGTCTCAATCATTTGAATGTTATGTGTGCTATGCCTACTAGTTTTAGTCAACATCTATTAGTTACTGGCATCTATATAATAATACGCTACTCTCTGTCTGTTTGTCTGTGCGCGCTTTTTCGTCGCCTTCCCGGGGTCGGACGGCGTTCAAACTCGGTGGGTGGGTGCAGCTCGGTCCCCGCAAGAGCAAGTTCGCATTCGCTAGAGCGTACGAGGTCAAAGGTCATCTAGGGGTCAACTTTTTGAAGTTCGGATCGTGCTTAAACTCTGTGATTGTCTGTGCGCGCTTTTTCGTCGCTTTCCCGGGCCCAGAAAATTGTATGATAAGTTAAGTATACCTTTTTTTAATTAATTTTGCTTGTGTTGATACCCTAATTACGTTACGTTACCTAGTAAACAAGGCACGGCTTGAAAAACTACCCTAATTACGTGCTTTTTGGGACGCGTGTGATACCCACTGTAAATGACTACTGAGCACCCCAGTAAAAGCGACTTTCTGTGTGGACCAAACATAAATATTAGGAATCATATTTACCTTTAGCTTCACATACAAGAAACGAAAATGGTCCTGGCTGCTTAAAAATGGTGTTCAGCAGTTGTGAGAAGCCAAATAACAAAATCCAAAGATATTTCTTGCTGGAAACCACACATATACTTTTAGTATTAAACCACAGATGGTGGATGAGAGACCAGTATACATGTATAAGCATCATTCAATTGCATAGCATTGCTACATGTAGTAGTAGTTTAGACAGTGGTTTTAATAGCCCAATCTGCTAGCTAGCAGATCAAAACCAATGAAGGTCACATCCCAGGTCACATTGTTGCCTGGCAACCAAGTCCCTGATGTTAGGACCATCTGTACATGCAATCAACCTATCCAAAATGACCCTGTCTACCTACACTCATATCTCTTCTCAAAACTAGTCCACTCTCAATTTGTCTCAACAAACTTCCAATATGAATTTCTTCATACCATGTACATACATTGTACTGTAGGACTAGGGAGGTGTCAAAATTGACACCTCCCTGGTAGGACTATTAAAGTTGATGATAAGGCCAAGGAAAAAAGTTCTACCTATACCACCAACCCATTTTCAAAATAATTGAAGAGAAATTTTAAAAAAGTTATTTTTTTTTCTTCTTCAAAATGCCTGCAATGTGTCAACTTTATTATGGGTAATCCAAAATTATCGCCATTTTTACTTACTAAACACCGACCCATATTCTTCAAAATTATTGAAAAAATAAATAAAAAAGTATTGAAAATATTTCAAAATGCCTGAAAACTTGTGTAAAATTTATTACGGGAAATAAAAAACATCGCAATTTTTTCTTACATATAAAGCTATGGAACTTTTGACCTTCCTACCCTCTATGCAATAAAATGGGGCACATTTTCTTAGTTCACTATAATCACCATTAAATATAATCCTTTTTTCAATTTCACATTTCCATATTTCCAAAAGTGGGTATGACCAACAACAAAAATATGTGTGTGGTGGCAGTTGATCATTAATAATCGGTTAATCAGCCATCAGAAGAAAATGACAGCTGCTTTGCCCAGGCTGCTTGGTTTTGATGTGACAAGTCTAAATTTGTACTAAAAAAAAGTTATATCAAGGAGTAATAACTCCTTGGTTATATAGACATGAAGTTCATTATATTCAGCTAAAATCAACACTATAAAACTTCACAACGATATAGTAGTATGGTAAAAATAGGCCTATAAAATAGCAAATTGAAGACTTACCAGGTTTATTTCAGTCCATTAATCTCACTGGATTTTGACTCCCAACCATTTACTTCAGGTCATTCCTCACTGCTTCCACTGCTTCTGCTATTTATACTAAGCAAGCACAGCTATAGGCTGTTATAAAACATAGGTCAGTGTGTTGGATTGGTGTGCTATTGTTAATCAGTCAAGCAGTGGCATATATTAAAGCATATCAAAATCTTTTGAGGATACACTTGAAGTGATCAATTCATGATTTTCTTAATAACCTGCTAACTTTATTTACAGTTCATACACTTATTTCTTTATCATGCATAATTTGTAATCCTCTTGGCCTTCTTCTTACTTCTTGCCACTATTTTATTCTTAGCAGTATGTCTCTCTATCTCAAGGGGAAAACAACTGCCCTAGTGCGTTTTGCATATCTGTGTGCACACATGGCTTGTATACTTATGTCTTGCTCACAAGGTGGTAAAAGTTAGATGGTTTTCAGTATTGTTCTGGCAGAAGATTGGTGGTGATTATCCTCTGCGCACTTGTCTGATAGACTTAGCAGATTATCCTATTAAGTACATCCAACAATAACAATACATTTGATGCACAGACGGTGCCACCTTTTTGCAACCTTTCAGTCATAATTAAAAAGAAAAGATGTTTCAAAAGTTTAAACATATCCTAAAGCTTTGCAAATGACATCAGAAATAAAAGGGCCTCCCTCTTTAGCACAAACCATTCTGTAATCCAAATATGGGCTAAATAAAATGCTGTTAAATAGGTGAATTTAGGTCCGTTTGCCAATAAAAATTAAATAATGAAAAGCCCCTCCTATTTTTCTAAAACCCGGACGTGAAACATGTTTTTTATTTTACTTAGCCTAAGACACTTATTAGGAATGCCGGATTGTGTACAGCCAATGCGAGACAGCACAGATCAATGAACTATATATGTTTACTTGGAAGGGGGGGGGGGGGGGGGGGGGGGGGGGGTGGGAGGAGTTTGGCCTCTTGACTCTGCAATCTTGGACGAATATATAAGGAATCCTAATACAAATAAAATTATTAAAATAAATTATTATTCATTAAAGGTAGATGACCCGATCACATTCCGATTTTCAACTTGAAGTTTTCTATTCTACATGAAAGGTCATCCTTAAAAAAGTCGTGTTCCAAAGTTTGAGTTGCATAGCTCTAATGGTTCTTATTTTAGACGCACAAGATGCTGTGAACTGTACCCATTGAGTAGTGCACAAACTATATCGGTGGTTACCACCATTCGCGGTAATTCGACGTTATTTCATCGATTTCTCCGTAATTATACCGATTTAGGCCGTCATATTTCAGTATGATGATGAGAAAAATACGAGCTTTCATATGATATGAAAATCTCCGTATGTTTGAAATAATTCTGTGTTACGAAAGTGTGATCGGGTCATCTACCTTTAAATAAAGGCATATTATGTGATCTTTTCCAGAGAGCGCCCTCTATTCATGATTTTTTTTAGAAAGTAGATTTTCTTGCAGATTTACATTTCTGATCATAAATCGGACATACATTCCAAGTTACAGAGCGATACGATTCCTATTTACCTCAAAATCATGGTTTTAGAGTGAATTTAGACTATGAGTAAAATAAGTTGTCGGACAAAAATCGACAATCCGACAGTTTATTTTCACTCTAAAACCATGATTTTGAAGTAATTAAGAATCGTATTGCCCTGTAACTTGGAATGTATGTATGATTTATGATCAGAAATGTAAATCTGCAAGAAAATCTGCTTTCAATTTTTTTTTCGATGTTGAGGGCGTTTCCTGGAAAGATCACATAATATACCTTTAAATATGAGATATTTGATTACTTAGTAGGCCCTATATTCTCTCAAGTGTTGTTTTGTATATTTACCCAGTCTAATAACACTCCTTTTTCGTTGAAACTGCATTCATAATCTTTCTATTTTCTAACAATTATAAACTTTATTCCCAACTTTAGTTTATGTTGACCCATTGTAAAGGAGAGCTAGGGAAGAGTTTGATATGATGAGAGGACCTGCTGCCAATATACTCATACCCAATAGTAAATACAACTTTGATAATACAGTTTATGTTGGTGTACTATTGAGACATTGAACTGTGCTATCCATGCATAAAGGTTACTACAATATCCTTCCAAACTTCAAGTGCGTTGGCGGTCAAGGCACGCATGTGAATTTGTATTGATAGGTATACCGATTGTCGATTGAACTTAATCGATTTCAAGGAGGGTTGATAAGGCGAAATAAAAAATAAAAAATATTTAGCGTCCTGCCTTTTTGAATCGGTGAGGAGCTTGAGAGATAATCTTCTGTCATAACAATACTGAGGAGCTTCACAATACTGAAGACCATCTGCCTTATACCGTCTTGTTCTTGCTCTACCTAAACTTGATAAAGACTGGTATATCCAGTCTAAACGTCGACCACTTCTTTCTCCCCTCTTCTTTTACCCCACGCATCATTACCTCTCCCACTAACCATATGTTGAGACTTGCAGTTTTGCCTTTATTTAGATATAAGAACAAAATTTAAATACTGAAAATGGAAAACAATAAATGATATATGAATATATTACATTATTGTTATGTATAGATATGATTGTAAGCTATTTAAACTCTTTAGGCTTGCAAATAGTGAAATATCAACTCGAATGTATCGCTATTCATTTGGCACACTGGAATATACTGCTAATTAGTCAAATTGTCGTTGTTACAAGTCAAACCACTGTGATGCCTCGTATGTTACATCTTAAATATGATAGTCACTTTATGAGCTTTTCTTATGTACAACCTTCAGAATTATCAATCAGGTGGTCAATATTAGTAAATGATCTCTTCGAGAGACTTGTAATCCCTCCATTCAGTTCTGTATATTGAAGATAATGCTTATCAAAATAAAATATGACTTTTGCAGGCTCATAACCCTGGACCTCTGGGTTCAGAGGCAGATGATCTACCGCTAGGCCACGGGGGAAAACCAAACATGGCGGAGTATATTCCACCATGTTTATACCCTAGGGCCATTATTTCATCGAAAAACTGCCGAGCCGGGTGACACAAGCACACCGCATTGTAGTAATTCGTAGTACTCAAAGAGTGTTATGGTTATGGGGAGGGGTACATTTAATGGTTGTCCTGATCTGGTTCTGGCTAATCAGGACATATTTTTTCCTAAGAAATCAGTCACCTTTATTGTTTATAGTCTGTTATAATTGACCGATAGGTACGTTTTGTCTCTTATTAGGCAAATAAAAAGCACTTGGGCAACATTTTGCTGTTTTTTTTATCCGTTTCCGTCGCACTAAATGGATGTTTGGTTGTCACTGCATCTCTAGAAAAGTACAACCAGTACTCAGACCAATTTACTATCAATCTGTAGCAGAGATTCAAAGCTACAATTGTGGAATATTTCACACGACTGGCTTATATAATAGCGCAGTTATGAGGTAGGAGGTAGAACTTATAGAATGACCCACGTATGTTGGATTCAACAGTCGCCCCTACATCTCACCTTTCTTCGTCTACAAACTTTATAATATCAATTGTCAATCACCCATCAAACATATTCAATAAATCTTAAAATATAACATACAATTAATTGTAGACAATTTTTTTTTTACATGCACACACACACGGTTTTATTTGTTTCCATACCAAATCCAACAATCATGTTCATTGTAGTTCATTGCTATGCCATTCTCTTTTATACAAAAAAAGAAGTGTGGATTTATGGATCTATGCTTGAATAGTCTTTACATGCTTTTAAATACATATCTCTGAAGTTAGTCCATTGTTTTATCAATAAATAGAATATATACAATATATGCCATTATGGCATGCTAAAATGGTACTAACAGAACAACAAGATACTTCTCAAAGCATTATAAATTTACAACTGTATGATAGATACAAAAAAAATCACATATTTGGAGGTCTTTACGACAGACAAAATCCTACCAATATCCACATGCAAGTAACTGTACAAAATACTGAAGTTACGCTACTATACAACAAGCTGAAAGTTATAGTTAATAGATATGAACTTTTGTTTCATATAGCTTAGGAAACAGAGAGGTTGTGGGGTGAGACCCCGTACCAGTAAGTGTTTTTCAACTATGCCGAGTATAATATCATGATGTGAAAGTAAATAACCCTCTTACTAAGCTTTCTATATACCTTTCTGTGGAATCCAAATTTGAGTTGAATACAAAATACCATGACATTTGAAGCTGTGTGGACTGTGGATGCCACATCCCTACTTCATCTATCACCCTTGGGGCAGCCCTGCTACCACTAATATTCTCATGCATGTTTCATCCGAATATCTATGACATATGGTGGATTTTGTGTGCAAATTTGATTATTTTCATTGTTACATGCTGATCCTAAATGTACTATGACTCCGAACACATTTAAATTAAGTTTGTTGTTTATAAGCAACTTTTTAAACTTGAGACCAAATCAAAATGTTACTTTCAATTAGGCCCCTTGCAATTAAATGTGAGTTTACTGTTGCCCGCGCGCGTCCAAAAGTCACCCGCGTGATATATGTAATATTTTTAAAATATTTAATTATTTCATTGCTTACAGCTTTTTCATAAGCTTTTTATCACTTTTCTGACGATAAAATTAGCCAATGAGCCGCATTGCAATACTTCCGGGTTAGGAAAACATTTCTGGGAAGTAAAAAACTCTGAGCGAAACTTGCAACTGTCGCTTTGTATTGAAATGTGTGCATTTGAAGCATATTCGTAGGCACGGCAATTGATAATACTGCGCAATCGCTTCAGCGCATGACGTCACATCAAAACCTCCCGGGAGTTTCCTAGTGCATTTTGGGTAATATTTCAGGTTTGTTTGCGATCGCCATCTTTAAAATTCTCCGAGCTAGCGTAACGAGAATTTTTTTTTACAAACATCGATCGAATATCTCATTAATATTCAAAATAGGGATGCAAATATGAGTAGACTCCTGTATAAAAGAAACAAAATGCAAAGCCAAGGCAGTAGGTGGTGGTAGGACACAATTAACAGCATTTGAATTGTATTCGTACCTTGGATAATAGTTAACAACGCCGACAATATTAAATCAGGTGACTTTACCCCAAAATATTACAATATTAATATTAAATAGTCACCTCGTCCTGCTTTTCAAAAACGCAACAGTAAACTCACATTTAATTGCAAAGGGCCTTAACCCCCTGAGAACTACCGGCCGATTGGTTAAAAAGATGGATACATCATTTATTGCACCAATGAGAGACATTGTTAGAATAATTGTATCCCTGATAGAGATGGGAGTGAAACATTTTACAAGCTGCATTTGAATTGGCTATTCATATGAGTATATCTTGTAATAAACCAATCAGAACCACTGTAAGATAGACAGGTAGACCCCAGGGGGTTAATGATCGAGTGTTGAGTTGTCATTGTCCTTACTCTGTATGTAGTTGGGTTTGTGGACAGAAGGGTACAATATTAAATCTCAACAAGGAATTCCTGATATCTGTTTTTTTATCCAACAGGCAAGTATTTGCCATCGGAAACGTAATGATTATGTGAAAAGTAATATATGGAGCAAAAGTCAACATTTCACTCAAATACCAACTTCTTGGCTACAATATTCTATGACCTTTCCCCCTTCTGATCTTTATTTATCATATTACAATGTGCTTTAACTAGAGAATTATGGACAATTTGTGAAATTGACCTTGGTATTGTGGGTATGCACTGTATAGTTGGAATGAGGCTATATCTCAGATTAATAGTTTGGTTAGAGTAGGTCACGATTGATTATTATAAAGCTGGTACTATATTTATCAATATATTGATTTACAATAAAAAATTGTTGTTTTACCTTATAATTGTTTTCAACCTCTTCAATACTCATTCATCTAGCATACCTATGTAATGCTAATGTGTTCACTAATAATATATTATAGGACTAGATCTTATTTGCATAAAATTCAGATGCTACCCTCTTTTGCTGAATAAAAGTACCCTTTAAAGGTAGATGTTCCAATTTCTGGCCCGATCTTCAACTTGATTTGTTTAATTCTACACGAAGGGTCGTCCTTAAATAGTTGTATTCCAAAGTTTGAGTTGCATAACTCCAATTGTTCTTATTTTATAAGTATAAGGTGACATATCTTGCGCCAAACATTTTACAGAAATAATGAGAAAAATTTGGGGTTTCTTCTGATATCAAAATATGTTGATGGGTAAAAAAAAGCTAAAGTGATCGGAACATCCACCTTTAATTAACTCCAAATTAGCAAGCCTCCTTCCTTACAGCAGTGAATAAATTAGCATGGTCACACCCGAACATAACACATCGCATCTGTATGCATGATGTGAGCATATGCCACATTAATTTGTGGATTAATTTGTGATCAAATGCATATTTTTTGCTAATTTGGAATTATCTAAAATTTAACTCTTGTTTATCAAGGGTATATTTTTCTGAACTCAACATTTTTATTTTACTCTTCGTAGATTGAAGTGGTGTGTTCTCTTTTTGAGTTTGATAACTCCATGTGAACAAAACCCTACCAAATTGCAAGTTAAAATTAGCTTATGTACATTAGCAATCCAATAATGGCTATTACTGTAGAATTTGGCAGTTCTGTGCTACATACTATTCACAATTCATGTGCACCAAAAATGTTATAGAACAAAATGCACACATTGATGTTCCTATAATGTACAATATAGTGAATATGTCTATATAAAGACATACGATTCAAACGTTTGACATACATTGGGAAGCTAATGAATTGTGAACAATTACTCTCATAAAAATAACCATCTTGTCAGCTTCTTTGACAAAGTAACCAGAAATGAAACATAACAAGTCAGACAACTATAGAAAGTTATATATACATTGTAGTAGAAGCACTTAAACACACAAAACTTGAACCAGCAATTTGTAAAAAAAACACATTTTGAGTCCCGTGTAACAACGACCTGCGCTGTTAGTAAGTGAAGTAGTATTCTTCTGGTTTCTGATACCTGAAGCCCATTTTCTCATAGTTTTATTTATTTCTGTCTCACAATAAATATGCAAGCTTTCCTTTCTTTAATATGTGACCAGAATTCAACTTTTTAGAAACCTTAATTTGTCATATTTCAGACCATAACTCTACATTCAAGAGCCATAATTTCTTCTCTGACATACCATAACTTTTCATTTGTGATTTTTCATGTGACGGACCATAATTCAACATTCAAGCGTGACATATAACACCATGCAGAACTAAACATTTGTGAGCCCTGATTCTTACTCGAGACCATACCTCAATATACCTCATATGATTATAACTTGAGACCTTTCATAATTCAATCCTAGTTTCCTGTTCAAACTGCTTCAACCAAAAAGTGGTACCTCCTCAATTGACTATACATCTTACTCATGGCAAACATACATTTATTATTTTCCAGGCATTGTTATTAGAAATATAAATCAGATCCTGAAGTTTGAGAGCGTTTGAGAGTAATGTACAAAAGCACATTTTTCAAATAAATGGACTCATTTATATACAGGATTCATTCAATGTTGATATTACATGATTTTTGAAATTTGAGATGCTAAACCCATGTAGTATATACGCATACCCAGTACATATGAAGCTATATCATCAATTACAACAACAAGTTCTATGGCAAAATAGACAATTCAAACAATAATTGATTTTGAGGTATGTGAACACATTCAATCAATTTTCCCCTCAAAATTAGGATTTTGGTATCAGAATAAGGGTCACATTTTTCTCATTACCCTGCACAAAATTCAGGCCTATCGTTTTAGATGCTCCAAGCCATAAGTAGTGAAATACCCCCAAATGTGTTATACCACACTGGTAGTTTGTGTAATGTCCTAGTCAAATAGGAGGTGATTTTCCGGTTCTGTTATTAGAACCACTGTAGTAATTTAAGTCAAATTTAGAATAAGGCTGTACTTGAGGTAACATTGGGTAACCCATCTTTATTAATTTATGGTCACCTATCATCTCCGTCTTCAAATCTATAACAGAAACTTGAATTCAGTCGTGAAGAGCCTGACATTGAGAGCTGTCATATTTCGTATATAAGACCATACATCAATCAATATTCTAGAGCCATAAATTTCTCATATTTGAGAGTTACATATATTAAAAGCTCATTTAAAAGGGCAAGCAAACCTTACTCTTTATCTCAAATTTGTCTTAAGAAAGTCATTCATTAATACTGTACTGAGATGAAAAGCTAAAGATGATTAAAACCTTGTATGTTTTATAACATGTCAATGCAATATATAAGGAGGCATAGGCTCGTTGTTATATCTAGCACTCAGTATGGTCTAAATATTTGGTAAGAGCTAGGGCATAGAAATAAAAAGAATGTGCTATAAAGTAGCAGAAGTATGGTTAACAAAATTGGGCAAGTCAGAAACATTTTTAACACTCCTGTTAAAAAATAATCATTATAATCAAATTCTGATATTATTTAATATTAAATATTGACTGAGATGGTATAAAACCAAACTGTACATGGAAAACACATTGACTTTTGTCACTGACAATACCATCAATTATTATTTCAAATATGGAATAACTTTAATTTATTAGGAGTTTCTAATAGTTTCAGAATAAAGTTGATGATGCTACACAAGATTGACTGTGTGTCAGTTGTTTAGAGGCAACTGCACGACAAATCAATACATTTTAACTTTGGAACCAAGGAATTGCACGAGGGGCGTAGCCCCGAGGGAAATTCTGAGATCCGAAAGTAAAATGTTTTGATTTCCTCACAGTTACCGACAAAACAATTGATCTAAGTCAATATCCTGATATAAAGCTGTCAATTTGAATTGTCACTTTAATGATATGGATGTGATTTGTACTATTAATTATTCAAAAAGTTACACTTTATGGCATTTTAACAATGCTTCCCCATTACAAATTGATCAGTGCCAATGAACTATTTGGGCGAACGAAACCATTCACATGTCGCGTAACTACTGCGTTGTGCAAATACGCCATACCTTTGCGGCATTACGCGAGCTTGTTTTAACGATCGAACTTGATACACATTATACGTGGGGTGAATAATGTTTACGCAGCGGTACTTTGTTGTTTATTAGTAACCTGCGCTTATTTGTGTGTAGCCGTAAAGGACGGCATTTGATTGGGTCGCATATATCATGTATATTGATGAGGTTTTGAATGATGCACAAGTGCCCAGAATATCATATCCATGTAGACGTTTTCTAGATTCAATATGTGTGCAGATATTTCATCCGATTTGCAACTGCACTGAGTAATCTGTGGCAAGGTTTGATTTTATATACAAAATCTAATCATATTTCACCCATAAAACCAAATTCATCCTAACAAACTAATTCCATTCCATGAGCATATTTTAAAAGATTAAACAGAACCCCTGCCTTAAATATTGAAAAATAAAAATGACCTTGTGTGAAAACCTTTCTGACTTGTCTCATATCAAATACAAGACTGGAATATGTTTATGCACTTTTAAAGCCTGAGTAAAAACAAATACTACATCAACATTTAAAGAGACTCGTCTATAATAACAAGGCTATCTTTGCACAAAATATTGTGTTTGGCATGTATGATACAGTCAATAGTATACAAATATTGACTGCAATGAGGGGCATGGTTCAAATTATAGGCCCAAGGTGATCTCAAAACCAGACTGCCCTGAGGCGTTAGCCGAGGGGCATAGTCTGGTTTCGAGATCATCGAGGGCTTATCATTTGAACCGTGACCCGAATGAAAGCAGTCAATATTTGATTTATATACCAAATATATAGAATGTTGTCATTTGATTGGTTAAAAGAACATTTTCTATCAACTTATTCACCTTAGGCCAACCAAAGTTTCATGAAATGAAGGTAAAGAGACCAAACCTTCACCGTTCTGTTGCTAAGTAGAATCGGACAAAAATATAGGGCATAGTTGTTTTTCATGACGTCATATTGAAATTGAAGGCATAGTTTGATTATCCCCTCACTTTTAACCTGGAATCAAATGACAGGAATCTATGTATGCGGTATATAAAGACAGCTATTACACAAGACATTTTAACAGTTTAAATTTTAAGGATAAACAGGATGCTACACAAATAGCGAGGCAGTCACGAGCAGACACACAAACCGACAAACATAGTCAATCAACACAAAATGGCAGGAGAATGACCAAATACACTTAATAGGTTAAGTCAAATCATTATCTGGAGTAGAACGTAATAATACAATCTGTATTCGATCCAGTTGCTTCCTTCTACCCAGTGGCATAGCCAGGGGGTGGGGGAGGGGAGGCCCTCAAAAAAATTGAAAGGACAAATTGGGTTGAAAAGAATTCAAACCCTGCTAAATCAGCCCATTTTGGAATTTGGACCCTTTTCACCTTCTGACCGGAACGATTTTCTTTCAAATTTGGTCTTGTCCGATCTGAATGACCAGACTGGGACATCACCAACAGTGGCATCAATGTTTATTATTGTACAGTGGTATCAAGGCTTAGATGCAGCTTTTAAACGAGCACAGACAGCATTCTTCTTTGATCGCACGGATGAATAGGTGGTATTCACATCGGAGTTACATGCACGATATCATGATGCGTTCTCTAAAGTACACGCTCATGTAACACCTCAAACTTGAGCTGACATGGAATATAGGATGTATGTAAACTCAATGGATGATCTTAAAATGCATCAGCACTAAAACAAGAGACTAAGAAATTCTACTGAAGTATAATCCATGGTAATGTCTACTAGACCATGCATGGAGAATGCAGTTCAGACTTTATTTAGTTGCAATTTCAACCTTCACATATTGGCCTGAAAGTGTCTGAACCACTGCATTTTCCCATCTTTCGTAACTTCTCCCAAACTGAGACCCAAAGCACCTTTTCAGTACAAAATAAATAGTAAATGCTTGTAAAAGCAGAAGTAGAGACTAATATTACTTTTTTTCTAGGCACCAAATTATTTGTGTTCAGATGAAAATGTGTAAATATATTGCATGAATCGCCGAGTCAGGCAGTTTATACAAAGAATCATATTATTCAATTTACCAAAATGATGAATTACTTAAAATTGCCAGAGACAGGGAGAAAAATAACCACATTAGTTTATTTTGACCAAATTAAAATTTCTCTTTAGAAAATTTCAATTATCATTTGATTGTTTTTCTTCCCTCTCCCTCACTTTACAGACATTATTATCTTGAAATTTGTAAGAAATTTAGACGCTGAAATTGCTTTGTGAATGATCGTTCAATTTATTCTATTTATTGTTTTATTTATCTTTTGATTTAATCATGTGAAATACCTGGAATAAAAAATAAAATAAATAAAACTTTGCATTTTCTTTCTACAATGAAATCACCCAGGTTATAGGCTGATCTTTGGCCCGGACAAGTAATTGAGATGTATCAAGCCTATACATTTCTTATAAATTAGCCTGACTAGCAAAGTAAAGCGTCTTTCATGGCATTTTCAAAACACCATTAACAACGGTATTAGCCACGGCTTCCTTATGCCACATTTCCCACGCACCCCTAGGACATGTTTTTTTCCCACTACTGGGGGAATCCTAGATAAGATGCTTAAATTCCGCGGGTAATCTCGCTCGATCTGAGGTATCAGAGTAATGAATGACACCATGTTTGTTTACATATATACTTTCAACAAACAATATTCATAATAATACACTATTGTGAAATAAACAATTGTTATTTTTGAACATGTGTTTGCCATAGGGTGATAAAAATGAGCCATTCAAACACCCTGAACAAATGGCATGTTGATGCTGTGACTGATAGTGTTCTGACAATTGGATGATTCTTTGCTTTTACTAGTTAATATTAAATGGGCAACTATCTTTATCAGTAAACAGGAAGTAAAGACACTTTGAGTTGAGAGATGGGTTACTATGGTTACGATAACTAAAACCAGGGGGAGCCACTCATATTGAAAGGCAAGTATCTTGCTCAAGAATGTATTTCAGAGTGGACCCTAACATGTATAAGTAGTGTATATTTTGTACCTACAATGACCCCAAATATTTGTCCTGTTTTGACATCAAAAGAAATGTTTACACATTAGAAGCCCTGTCAAGAAAAAACTACTAACATCCACATCTGAATAAAGGTGCCCTCCCTGGCCTGGGGGTTGAGAGTATTATGGGACAGGAGTAATAACTCATATCAGGATGTTGTCTAATAGGGTTTTTATGCTACCAGATAGACCTTTACTTCATGTACATTATACTGAATACAATTGCTGTATTTATAATCCTACTAAGTATCAAGAGTATGTGTGCTGATATAGAGCCGTCATTTTATGTTAACATTGTGATATTTTAAATTTTGAACACAAATAATGATTTAATATTCCCAAACTATTGGAATATGTTACGCCGACAAGTAATACTCTCTCTTGTATGGTCTTGAAAGTGGGGAGTGAGTTATACATGCATTGACATTGTCAGAAATTTGAATATTATATTGTACTCATTGTGAGGATGCCTTTTAAACCATTGTTGCAATATTGCTCAATTATTTCGAAGCCAAGTGCACTTTGTTTTTCAAATGCGCACATGTTAAATTAACTCCCTGTAAACTTTGCATTTCAGATGGGTTACATAAAGCACAGGAGGTCAAAACTCACATTGTTTTATCTGTGTTCTTAAATGATTTGGACAACAGATCTATACCTTGCTTTTTGTAAGGCAGGGTAGATTTTGAGAAAAACAAACCAAAAATTAAGTTATTCTTCCATGTAATTCCTGCATAAAATAAACAATAGAGACCTGTTTGGACATGCCTAACGTTGGGCTAGATGCTCTTATTGATTGATCTCTTTTATCCAGGAATTACAAGAAGGATCAACCCAACTGTTGAGAAAAGTCACTTAATGGACACACTAACTTCAACAATATGATATGGTCAATAAAATAATTTGTCTTGCGTCAAGAGAAATGAGAAAAATTGCCAGACATAACTTAATATTTTGAGTCTTGAGAAACTCATCTCCAGACCTGACCAATCAATGACTTAACTAGACTGAAGACTTTTCAGGCAAACAAGTCTTGGCTGGAACCTCATTAATTGTGACTCAACCTTTTTGAGTCGATTCAAAATGACTCAAATACAAATAAGTTAAGTACATGCACCACATAGTGCCTATTTAATATTATCAAATTACGACTTAACTTGGCATTATCAGATAACTTGACTTTACTTTCCAAGCGCAAAGATTGACTCAATACTCAATGTTCTAGACTTAATACGCACTCAATCAATGACTCAATAGGACTTGATGTGAGAATGTGAGATTTCACTTTGTGACTCGTTTGATGCACAATGATGTTGATAAAAACATATCAATATCAACACAATTACTTTGATTTCCCCATTTTTCGAGAAACAAGACATACACATGTATTGACTGAAATTCATACACAATATTACTTAATTTTTTGTTTAAGTTTAATGCAAAATGGTATTAAATATGCAATATACCTGTATGTAAAAGGTTTCAATCCGAGTAACATATGCAGGTTTGGTTTATTTAGGTGCACTACACTGTGCATATTTCCATGTTCTCTGCAATTAGTGGATCTTCAGTTTTAAAATTGGTGTGAATAATTATCAATAATTAGAACATGTTCAACTAACATAGTAACTTAAAGCACCATTATAATATTAAAAACCTCACTCTACCGTGATTCACTCCAAACGAATCTTCAAACCAGTCTTGGTTTGTTATTTTCAAGATATATGTCAGATCAACGCTTGCAATTAACATTATGAAACTACATGAAGTGGATGTTAACACTTACACTTTTGGGATGGAAATGTTGAGAAAAAACTATCCACGGGTGGAAATGGGCGAAATTTAGCGGGAAAACCAGACTTGCCGGCGATGGGAGTCGAACATGGAATTCACTGTCTTAGTCCACCCGGCCAATTAACAATTCCGGCCACATTTATCAAATGGGATTTCATGGGGTTCAGGAGTTTAGGGTTAATCAAAGTGTGGTAACTTTAATATGGGCTTCCCGGAATTCAATAAAGGTGTGTCATTTTAAAGCAACTGATCTGCCACACTTGATTTTCTAACAAACCAAATACAGGCTTTGTAGGAGGAGATCACATATTTACCGCTCACTTTTTAATAGCTTTATAACACTTTAAAACTGGTTGTATAAAATGTCTGCATACAGAGTGAATAGATGGCTATGTGGGCGGATCAAATGTTACAATAACGGGTCTGCGCTTAATATCATATCATTCAGCCTTGTGTCTAACACAAACAATAAAATTATATAACAAAAAATGTACAGAATTATTTTACATACCCTGAAAAAGAGGTGAAATGCTACATGTCAGGAAAAAAAGCATCTATCACTAATTCACAAAACATTGTGCAACTTAAATAAGTTAATACTGTCAGGCTGGTTATCATTTAAAATTTTGTAAACCGGTTAAGTTAAACTGGTTATATATATAGTAGATAATCAGTCCTGATTGGTTCCATACATGGTTCTATTTATATGCACTGATGTAATTGGTTGACTCAGATATGTATATATATTTCAATAGATACAGGATAACCAATTCAATATGGGAAAAAATACATATTTCCCACTCTCAATTGTCATCTTCAAAAAAATTAAAAACCGCTGTTGGACAGTTCCGTAGCGGTGTGGGCCAGTTTCAATTGTTTATTACCAGTTCATCCAGCTAAGAATAGGATTTGAAGCACAACTTGTAAGTCTGCGTGGCTTTGTTGATTGGATGCAAGTGGACCCATAAAATGGCTCATTCTCAACAGGCTGTAAAAGGCTTCCCAAATCAGTTCTATAGAACAAAGAAGTCACTTAATATGCAGTAGCCCAGCTTACAAATTAGACCAACACAGTTGGAAGTTTGGCAACATGAAACTGGGTTCTGGTTAATTTAATAGCTGTGCTTCATCAGTTTGCCTTCAGCCAAACAGTAAATCTCACTCCATTTTCAAGCAAATCAAGTTATCCAATTGCTGTACAGTTACCTCTGATAATGCTTTAGCTGGTACTGGGTTGATCTGGCTGGTCTATGCACTATTAGTCTATAGCTTCTTGGAATATAAGTTTGATAAATCCTTGGTCTCCGGCTAGGGGTGTGGCACAGAAAGGACAGGCAGCCTGGAATGCATGGGTACCATGGGGTAGAGGAACTTGAGACCAATACCTGTAACATACACACACAATATCAATATTATAGTTCAAATTACAGAAACTTGGACATTTCAGAATGTTCATGTGCAAGCTGGTCAAAATATAATGCAACTGGATCATACTGAGAAGCAGTACACACTGGGTAATGCAGAGGCATATACCATGTGTATGAGGTACTTGATTCTTAATCAAAATCTGGATCTCTAAGCCCAAACCCTCTATGTACCCCTACCCTACACCCCAATCAAAAAGAAATAAACATAAAAAGAAAAAGTAACAATCCCGACTAATAAATAAAAACAACTTGTGACTAAAATATGAATATATACAGGAGAATAAATCAGAGGAAATCACTTGCTTATCCAACCTCCAACTTGAGGCGATCTAGATAGCTAGGTCCCCATATAAATCTGGGTTATGTCTGGTAGGTGTGCGAATGTTTCTTTCTAGCCTCTGTGAAGAATCAGGGGCTCTGCTAAAGTGTGAATTAACCAAACAAACTCTCTTATGAAAATTTATATCTATACATGACTTCAAATGGATGACTTAACTAAATAAATAGCCTCAGCACTGGATTAAATACAAATTCCTACTATATCCCTTTTTAATGTCCCAGACAGCCGGGAAAATATATTGCAACTTGTGCTAATTCCCAATATGTTTATATCAGTCACCGTTAGATCCCAGCGATGCCCCAGGTACTATAGTCGCTGGCAGAGAAGTTTAGCACTATAGTTTAATTAGTTCTAAATTGGCGAGAAATATTCGTTTTATATCTATCTGCGCACAAAAGTAATCCAAGCGTACTAGCGAGATTATGGCCACATACACGCGTCACACATATCGTCGCTGTTCTGACATACCGGCACATCACAACAGAATTAAGTAAAGTGATGTGCCGGTATGTCAGAACAGCGACGATATGTGATCCATCACATCAACATGGACATGTTGGTGGCCTGATTCAAATCTGAGTTGTTATGACTTGAAAGAGTACATTTTAAGCTTTGAAATGATACCCTGTTAAAGGTAATCGGACTTTGTAATGACAAGATATGATTTGAGGAATTATATTTTTTCTACTATTTCCTTTACATTTCACCAAATATAATGGCTTCTATCTCAAAGCTGTGTTTGCCGACAACATGTCCTTTTTGACGCGACTGGTCACATTTGATGCACAGTGCGCTTCATGCACGCCTGCGTCCTTCTGTATTCATTAGCTGCTGCAAGGAGGCGTCGCCAATTTAGAACTGATCAAACTATGGCTCAACACACACGTTATACTGATGAGTGTGTGGGCGGTACCATTAACTATGCCATGGATAGGGGAGATGCGGGAGAGTTGAGCCATTTTTTATATTTTGTGTCACCATATGCGGAAGAAAAGTACAAAACTGTAAAAAATTAGTGTAAGATAAACTTCAGAGTGTTGTTTTCGTTGTGAAACAATAACAGTTGGGATAGCAGTTAAGGCTTATTTATACAAAAGGTTTGAAAAAAATTGGTAAAGTGGCTCAACTCTCCCTACAGTATAGGAGAGTTGAGCCACCATTACAGGAGAGTTGAGCCAGCATGATAAGTCAATGGCTGGTGAAAAAAACAAAATCATATTTTTTCAACTTTTGATTTATTAATCCTTGAAGTAAATATGGTGCTCAATTGTTATTATCATGGCACAAAATAACATTTACTCTCATTTATTATACATTTTTCACCTTTAGTCCAAAAATCAATATGTTACTACATGTTTTCCCTATGCTCAACTCTCCCCATGACCAATGGCTCAACTCTCCTCATGGTGACCATTTTGTAAATAACCCAATCCTGTCTGGTGTAGAACTTTTGGTAGTTTACAATAGTTCTCTAAAATAATGGTCACATATACGCCCTTCAATAAACAAATTACCGCTATTATATTCTAAGTCTTGCTATGGGAAAAAAGACAAAACATTTATTTTTCTATTTTTCACTCAAAAGTGAAAAAAAATGATTTTGTTTAGGTATCTTTGATACTGAGCACACAGGACAGTAGAGTTTAACACTAAGAATGTCGTATTGATGCAATATAACAATATATGCCAATATAAATTTTAGTAAGTTACTACTTTTCGAGTTATAGGGGGTGGTTCAACTCTCCCGGTGGCTCAACTCTCCCGCATCTCCCCTACAATTAGACCAATTGGATATGCGCGTTGATTGGGTCAAAGCTGTGCTGTTCTATTTGCCCAATGGCAACTGCACTTCTGTGTTTATACTAAGTATCATAACAGAAAAAATGCTCAACTTCTTTGCAGCTGACTATATAGAGTTCCAATAGATTAAATCATAATTTGTTGTACTTACTTGGTTGTTTTTTCTGAGCATACATGACCGCATGGGCAGAAGGCATGACTTGGTGAGCTAGAATCCACATAGAAACTTGCCTCATTACCCATTGTAAGAGCCTCATACGGACCAATCTGATGAATAACAACAATCAGTTCATCATTAGTAATTACAAACTTTGCTTGAAGCAATTTGCAGATAAAAGTACAGTTCATATAAATTGCACCCTAGATCAGTCATCAAAACAAAACATGGAAACAATATGATGTAATTGTGTCTCACAAGACTATTTTGGATGTAATTACAAATGAAGTCTGCAAGTTTTTCATCTAGCTTGCCTGACGTTGTATCTATTATTTTCCAGCTCATACATCATAATAATAAATGTGTCTCAAAGTAATACATGTTAATATTACAGACTGAAATTTGTAAACGGAAAGCTCAACTTTTTTCCTTTCATAGTTTGTTTTATTGACTTCTTAGGGTTTTTCAAAAAGGAGGGATTTAATTTGAAATATCAAAAATATAGGACAACTATTTTGTATAAGTTTCTGTCACATTCATATAATTACACTAGCTTGTATTGTTTTTAAGAGCAACGCTTTTAACATTTGCTATCAATTTTGATGATACTGACTTTCTTCTGTCAATTACTGTATGCTTTAGCCATTTGTGCAGTCAACTGAGGATATTCACACCACCTTTCTGTCAAATTATTTGACATGCAGACATTGTAAGGTGTATAGGGACATCCGTCTGTCAATATATTGGCAAATTGCAAAGGAAAAAGATGACATGTAAGAGGCTAATGGCATAATGTGTTTTTGTATTGGATTATTTCATGTTAAAACATGAAATAAAGTTACCTTTTTGGATTCATTAAAGAGCAGTATCCTAGCTTGTGTCATTACATACATGGTTGAAACAATGGTCTCACAGAAACAAAATGATCTTGTGAATGTAATATTCCTTACAAAGAGGTGAATATTGAGTAGGTACTTTAGGCCCTTACTATTCGGGTGTTATATTTCCTGTCTACTTTTTCAGATTACTGTGAAGCAAATATTTCTATTCATTTTATTTATACTAAATTAATTATTTCAGGGCTTTTTTTTACTTCTACCAATGAAGAAAATAAACCATTTTCAAACTCAGAAAAATCATCGAAACACATAGTGAGGAAAATATAAATAATGAAGCTTGATTAGAAATATGCAAAATAATGAACTCTTTCAGATTTTGCAATGCCAATGGGAGGGACTGATACATCTGAATAATGGTGTCATACAGCAAAGTCAGCATCATTGAACTAAACCATTGCAAGTATTTCAATAATAATTAAGAAATATTTGCATTGATCTCAGTTCAATTTTTGAAGTTTAAACGTATGGTGATGCTAAATATTGCTTTTGCGACTGTCGTATGGGTCTTACGTACAAGTCACTAATACGATCCCGGGTCCTCCAGCATGGATGACCATGTCTTAGTCCACTAGGCCAGGGGTCACGCGCCTGCAATTGACAATTCGGTGCGCATTTATCACCCGCCGTCAGCGCCTGGCGAGATAGGTTGAGGCGACACATGCTGCCAACATAGTTTTTAAATGGGATTTCATGGGGTTCAGGGTGGTAAGGGTTATGGGTTCCTATTTTACAATCCTGCTTGTCAGGGAAGGGATTTCATGGGGTTCAGGGCTGTAAGGGTTATTTATGGATCCCTATTTTACAATCCTGCTTGTCAGGGTTTCTAGTGGCTCCTAGCCTCTTCTCACATTTGTAATGTTATTTTGATGTTAGTTTGCTGAATTAAGTGATTTGATTTGAATTGAAATAGTTATAAGGGTGTATAAAAAGAAGTTGCTGCCGTAATGCTATGGAGCGTGATTTGTTGTTGTTCCCGAGGCTGCATCCAAATAACAACTATGTATGCATGCGTCTGGTGACCAATCAGGACACGCAGTCATTTTTTTGAATACTTGCTGTACACACGTCAGGGTTTATGCACCGTCACGCATGCATTGGTGGAATTGTCCATAGCATTATGACGCCGACTACAATACCAGTGTGACTTACATCTCTACACATAGGACATGTCCTGTCTGCTTTTTCTTGGTTAGCATTACTATCCCACTGATGGTATCCATGTACATGGCCACACTTTAAATAAGCATATGGCTGCTTGGAATTCTCTTCTAAAAATTGCTGCTCCAAGAAAAGAAAAAGAAAAATGAAGATGGATAAGTTATCAAATTTAACCGTTTCAACATCTGAAACATTCCTTTGGAAGATGGTAAAAGATACAGCATTCATATAGAGAGTGTATGTAAATGTCAGGGGGATGGTTAAAACATTGGGTTCCCATTGAACTGCAAGTAACAGGTGCTGTAATATGGAATGTCTGTGGAAAGCAGAGATGAGGCATGCATAATCATTAAACATTTATCAGCCAGCCCTTTGGATTCATCTGGAATTAAGATTGATAGATATATTTTTAGATGAAATATTGCACTTTGGAGACTCAAAATGTCTTATATACCGTAGAATGTGGAGGAAGGGAGTACTTAAACATATCATTTCAAAGTATGGAGCACAATCATTTGGTTGGTAGACCATCCACTAAAATTCCCCCGCCATAAATATTGTCATCAGTAGTGTTATTTTGAAATACTCTCTTTTGATTAAATTATTCTCAATTAATAAGTGACTTACTTTAGCTGTTTGATGTCTGTGTTTTGGTAGGACTAATGTGTTGAAACCGATGGGACACTGTGGTCTTGAGTCGTTGATATCTTGCCGTAACTGTTCTAAATGTTTCTGTGTCTGTGAACATTGATAGGTTAAAGAATTGTGTGTAATGCATGGCATAGTAAAGAAAAATAAATGCATAGGATATTTCTCTAATGAGTTGATTTCTGGGAAATATATATATTCATCAATTAACAGACCGCCCAACCGTGCAAAGAAAAGATAACTTGCTTGGCATAGTGAATAAATTCAGTTGCCTGATGATCGCCTAAAGCGTGAAACACTGTATAGTAGCTGTACTGTGGTGTAAGCTTATGTTGGTGATATATTCATCGATCCAATTGATGGTCATTACTGGTAGGAAAATAGGATCATTAAAAATGTCCATTTCTTGGAGCGGAGTGGAATTACGGACTCCACGTTATATCTTCAAGGATTGGTGGATGTAAGAGTTCTTGAAGGCATGTTATTATAATAAAGAGGTCAATTTAGTTGATAAACTCTACAGGTACAGAGACATTACTGATACGATACAAGTCAATTGAGCTCAATGCTTGGTTGATTCATAAGCACCTCACCAGTGTGTAGAAGGCATAATTGATGACACCCATAGCTTAAAGGTTAAGCATATAAGCATATATGTTTCATGAGTAATATGAATGTCTATTAGGCCCTTTTTTTGGCTGGTTGGGGTAACATCATTTACAAGATGTCAAACCTCGTGCGGTAAACAAAGTCTCATAAAAATCATAGTGCGAGTCACTCATCACAAAATCTGTAGCAAGCCAATTTGAGATTATATTTGCTAGCTGGTAACACCGATTAGCAGATTTAATATAAGGCAACATTTATTGAAATGTTTCTTAAATTTAAACAATTTGTAGCAATTTACTCATGTTTAGACCTCAACTTTTTGGGATTTGCTTCTTGGAAAGGGGTATCTTCAATCATGTCATACTCATTTGACAAAACTTGTGTACATCTGTGGTTGAACCCCCATGTGGATTTTTTATCTCTCAATTTGGAACTGATTAAATAGATATTCCTGCAATATACTTACTGGTGTTCTTAGGAGCCCTGTTGCAGACCTCCATAATAATGTAGCTCCACACAAGTCTATTAATGTACCATCTTCTAATATGTTGTTTTCTGTCTCAATCTATAAATATAAATATGAAATAGAAAATCATGTATGTGACCTGTCACCTCGAAAAGGTACATAATCGGGGCAACGATCAAATTTAAGTTGTGACAGGTGACAGGTCATATAAGACCTTGATCTTCAATTGGTATCTTTCCAAAAGTTCCCAAGGAACTGTAACTTTACTCTGATTATTACTAACATTTGTAAATTAACATTAAATAGCATTGACATCCACAAGCAAAACACAAGCTTTATTAAGACTACAATTAAGGGAAATTGGTGTTGGTACATTGAGCTAATTTTCCCAATTCTATTTCACATTTAGGAGAGCAATCTTCCAAATGCTAGTTTTGCAATAAACTCTTCTCTGTAAAGGTTTGAACTATATACTGACTAATACCCTGATCAACCTCAACATGGATAAACTCTTCTCTGTAAAGGTTTGAACTATATACTGACTAATACCCTGATCAACCTCACCAATCCATGTTGAGGGATGTTGAGGGTTATAACGATGGTGGTGATGAAATGATGAAAAGGGGACATGGAGACCTGTCAAAGGTATAACAACGGTTCTTTCATAGATTGTAGCTTTACATGCCTGTTGCATTTGTAATCCTATTTTTCTCCTTTCAAAGATAAACACGAATCAATATAATTGTTGTTTCAACAATTTAATAATGTCCCCCCCCACCCCCCCCCCCCCCCCCCCCCTGAGCAAGTATATATTATACACACAGACACTTCCCGCCACAATCCTTGTTTGGTATCCCTCCGGATATACCAACTTGATCTTGTAGTTAACACATAAAACTCACCATTTTCCCCCTTTGTTGTGAAGACCTTGTTTCCCTGAGTGAGTATATATTTCCACACACAGACACCTCCCGCCACACTCCAGGTTTGGCATCCCCCTGAAATCCTCCTCTTGGTCTCATAATTAACACACCATTGGTCGTCAAACCATCCATACCAGGTTCAGTCTTCCATTTACATGCTTTCTCCTATAGGTAGTGATGAAAAACAATTATGCAATACAATTATGTTACAATGTCACGCTAGAAGCACAATGTATGCACAAAGAGTTAAAGGTAGATGACCCGATCACATTTTCGTAACACAGAATTATTTCAAACATACGGAGATTTTCATATCATATGAAAGCTCGTATTTTTCTCATCATCATACTGAAATTTGACGGCCTAAATCGGTATAATTACGGAGAAATCGATGAAATAACGTCGAATTACCGCGAATGGTGGTAACCACCGATATAGTTTGTGTACTACTCAATGGGTACAGTTCACAGCATCTTGTGCGTCTAAAATAAGAACCATTAGAGCTATGCAACTCAAACTTTGGAACACGACTTTTTTAAGGATGACCTTTCATGTAGAATAGAAAACTTCAAGTTGAAAATCGGAACATCTACCTTTAACAAGCATAGCAATTATAAAATGTGTACAAAAGTAATACAAGGATCTATTTGGACTCCCTTGAGTCAGTCAATAGTTAGGTCACCCAAGCCCTATATGAAAGCTATGAAGATTGTTAAACGGGGTCAGTTGTCACAAACATGCACAAACACAATAGTAAAACGACCTTGCTATTGTCAACACTCCATACACAGAGGACTGCAGTGCAAATCTGTATGATTTTCGCCATGTAATGTCTATGGCGGATTTCATTCCGTGGTACGAAGCTATGAAGTTTCTGTGGTCTTCGCTATCTCCAAGTAGATAGAACAATACATACACGGACCTTTTTGTAGACTAGGGTTCATTTCATGATTTGGTGAGGTTTAGAATGAGTTAGGATTCCTGTAATTTCGAAGACCACAGATTTTCAAAACAAGAATTTTCCTACATTTTACGACATAAATTTGGTCACAAAAAATGTTTAATACAATACATTTTACCATTCTGCAGATGTTATTGACCCTCCTCTACAATTCGACATGACTTTAACACGTACTCAGTTTTTGAGATGCCCAAATAGTCCATTTTCCGAAGCTATTTCTAGCAAATATTGCAGTCACTGAGACTCCATTGTTTTCTTACGTACAACAAAATCTGATATGCAGCATGACCTCTCTGCTGGCTGGAGGTCATACATTTCTTGAGGGTGCAAGAGCAGATTGTTCAATATTACTGTGATATTCTTTAATTTTCTCAAAAGTTCTGCATAATATACTGGATTAATCTACGAGGGTCATTCAATAAGTTCTACCTCCTACCTCATAACTTTATTATTATATGAGCCAGTCTTATCAAATATCACACGATTGTAGCTTGGAACCTCAGCTACAAATCCAATGTAAATTGATCTGAGAACTGGTTGTACTTTTCCGGACAAGCAGTGAGAACCAAACCTTGATTTAGTGTGACGGAAACGGATGAAAAACAGCAAAATATCGCCGAAGTGCTTTTCTATTGGCCTATTGTAAGAGGCAAAACATACCTATCGGTCAATTATAACCGTCCTAAATGTCAGATATCTCTTTAACAGACTATAAACAATAAAGTTGACAGATTGGTTTGGAAAAATATGCCCTCTGATTAGCCAGATCCATGTCAAGACAACCATTCAGCTTACCCCTCCCCTAGAGAACCCTGTAAAAGTCATATTTGACTTTCATGATAACTAAGCGATCTTCAATATATCGAACTAAATGGAGGGATTTAAAGTCTGTCAAAGTGATAATTTTCTATCATTGACTACCTGAGTGACTATTCTGAAGGTTGCACATAACTAAAACTCATTAAGTGACTATTATGGTAAAGATTTAACATTCGAGGCATCATTGTGGCTAAGTTGTAACAACGAAAATTTGACTAATGGCAGTATTCTGGTATGCCAAAGGCATAGCAATACATTTGAGTTGATAGTACACTATTTACAAGCCTACAAGAGTTAATATTGTTTACAATCTTATCTAAACATGATAATACTGTAATATATTCATATATCATTCATTCATTTCCATTTTCAGTATTTAAATCATGCTCTTATATCTAACCATACATTACGAAAAAACACCCGAAAACATGTGTATATTTTTAAGGTAATTTTCTGTGTCCGTTGTCCAAAATCTCTCTCTGGCTTTGACCGCGTCATAACAAAAGTAAAACAGATATCAATTATAATTTACTACACATTTGTAGCTATGATTCGGAGCTATGATTCGGAGCTATAATCATGACAAATGCCATGAGGTTGACATTAACATTAGCGATGTTATGAGGGAGGAGGTAGAACTTATTGAATGACCCTCGTATAATCCAGTGTGCCTATGTGATTTCTGCTCACCACATACCTGCCATGGTCCACCATCAGCAGATTGGTCTTATAACTAAAGTCACTGTCATATTAATGCTATTCACAAAATTCAAGCTTTTTCACGCGATCATGTTTGGTTGTTGTTTGCGGAGCTACGTCCAGATGCACGAAACGCCCAAACAAATATGCATGCATGCGAGAGACGATTTCATGATTGACCAATCAGGACTCGCACTCATTGTTTGAAAGCGTCCGGTACGCACTTCCGGGTTCATGTATGTACGCTCGTAATGCCTGTACGCACACATGCATTGGTGGAATTATGTCCGTATTCCACTATGACACTGACTTTAGAATACTGTAAATTGAACGTATAAAATGGTAATTCTTCAAAAACAAAAAATCAGCACAATACTGAAATGTTATTTTACCATATTCCTAGCAAAACCCATTGTCATATTGAAATAAAAGACACTTAAAACATTTTCATACACAATTTCTTGAGATAATCTGTTTCAAATCAAATTACAGGGTCAAATTTAATACTACAAACCTTCCAATAATAATAATACCATTTGATAAAGGCACCTAGAGGCATTTATTCACTGATTGACCTCTCCATTGTTCTAAATGTTATCACGCCTCATTTCAAAATATTTATATTTTACAATTTAAGATTAACACTTCATGTAGACATTCACGCCTTATAAAACGATACTTTTCCATCACCTTGGCGACCTACATTCCGATAAACACCAGAATTGCCAGTTCTAAATTAAAACACAGTATATAACAGGCCATTGGCAAACCCTAGAGAACAATTGCTCACAAATGTGTACTATTTCATATGAATGAAAATGACTCAAACAGTTGTTCTTAATTAGCCATCCTACGGTGGTATTTAGCGTAAGAATGGCCTTTGGGTCACATCTTCTATTCTAAATGGATTATTTCATGGTGGAATTATATTTTTAGCCCCAAGGTTCAGTTTTGTATTTATGTAGGTACGTTAGCTACTGGTATGGCTTCTCTTTTTTAGAATATGGTTAATTTGGATAAGTATAGCTTGCATTTCAATTTCACTATGATAAACGAGGCTTATTTCAAGTCAATGTATTTAAACCGCAAAATCCCACAGGCTACAAATATGACATAGTGGAGAATACCAGTCTTGCACATAATACATGTATGCAAGTGAAGTGGTGTTAAATATTATCAGTTTCAGTTAGACGAATGTGGAAATATTCCTATGTGTGCATGCCTTGTCATGTTGGGCTTACCTTAAGCGTTCGTTTTCAATGACATGGTGGCATAGTTTGTATGTTTATTATATTTTTGATAAAATCTTCAGCAAAATGTGTGTCTCTGAGAGCAATTTGGATACATACCAATGATATTTGAAAATTTGAAAATCAAATAGAAGAAAACGGGTCTTGAATGAAAGTCAATTTTGAGGAATCACCATTTATAAAGGAGGCTTCCCTTCCAAATCATCATAAATTTCTACATTTTCAAGTCTAACCTGAATGAAATCTCATTGAACTGTTTTAAAAGACATTCAATAGACTTACCCCAAGGAATATATTATGTGTAGAATTGAACCCAGCAGCATATATACGCGATGAATAGGGTGGGTTACGATCCACTATAATCCTGCATGCAAATCTTGATATGGTGCTCTCTAGAATGGTGCACTCCTCTTGTGATTTTGCGCCCGGTACAGTATCCATAACAACAAAATCAATGACTGGTTCAGTCGAGCGACCAATCTGAGGTAAAGGAAAAGACATATGTATTAAATATAATTCTAATAAATAGTTTTAATATGAAAGGGTCAATGCACTTACAGCTCTTTCTTGGTCTTAGTCATTCATTAGCTCAGAAAGCACTTCTCTATCGATAGTTATTTTTGCGAGGATTTAATTTTGTGAATAAAAATTTGCCATTAAATTAACAGCACATGAAACGTTATGTCATTTACAGTTCCTATAAAAAAACCAAAGAACCGCACAAGCAGGAATTTGAGTGTCAATGGGCCCTGACAAACCCATTGTTAAAATTTAAGAAATGTTTTGAAATTATTTTAAAATTGTTGAAAATTCACTAAAATTTTGACAGCCCCCACCCCTGAAAAAAACACTTGATTGACTGACCCTATCTGTTCGCCCTGCAGGAAAGAGATTTTTTCTTCGTTGTCTACTCTAAAATTGTGAAAATATCTGTACTCAAAAATAATCCACTTTTACAGTACAGTAATGCCTTCAATAGAGTGCATGTGAGGTCATTTTCCTGGCATCCAGCAACCTTAACATTTTTGAAAATGTTCCAAGTCTATATTTAAAAGGTAATGGATATTACATATTTTGATAGAATAAGGTCAAAAAAGTCTTTATTCTGGCATGAAACAAATTATCTTATATTTTACAAGATGTCCCAAAATGAAATAGCATTTTATAACTTATAATCATCTCCAATCAATTTTCAAATTTTCAAAGAATTATACAATTTCCATCTATTGATCAATCATTCAATTCAATAATTACCAATTTCATAAAAGGTTCTGCGTGTTATTAACTCAATAATATGTGGCTCTTTTGTTTTATTTCTGTGGTCAATAATTATTAGAGGATTAAAATATTTGAAACACCTGAAGTACTGCACTTTGTGTATACTCACTTGAAACATGTCAGTGTTTGGATCTGATGTGTACTCCACCACTATTGTTTGATGCCTAGATAACGTATATGATATAGTGTGCTTGCTTTTACTTTTGACGCCCTGTGGGAAGAGAAATAGACAAGAGAGAGAAAAAGATGAGGCACCGTCACACAAGCAACCTCGCAAAAGGTGTTTGCCCTGAGGCAAGGCTGATTTGGTTTTGTCTTTCTGTACGGCAAGTACAATTTCATGCAGCAGTCCTTATTAGATATTATTCCTAGGTGGTGTAAGTAAGTCTCGCTGTCACTTTATAACAATATCACTTTGAGTCATTCACATCCGCCGTTAGTAGGAACGATGCATAGCGTTTGATGTGACAGTGCATATACATTATGGATTGAATAATATGTGCGAGGCCAAAGAATATATGGAACATGAACAAATCTGAAATATTGAAAAAATGTAATCAAATTTAAACTTTTTTTTTTTTCCCCTGGAAATTAAAGGTGCCTGAAATATGATGAGGAGCTAAAACCGGGGAGGGGCACTGACATTGGAAAGGGGTATAGGTGTGTGACGCCCTGAAGACCCCCCTTTTCACCCTCTTCTGCTACCTCTTAAGACCCCCTTTTGAGCCTGCATCAGCTCGTACGACCCCCTTTTATTGAAAATTCAAGAATTGCGAAAACCTGCGTTATTACTAATCAAATTTCTTAAGACCTACTTTTCCAAGAAAATCAGTTCTTAAGACCCTATTTTCCACCCAGGGCTAAAACTAGTCATCTGAGGTATTTGACAAAATCAATTTCATATCACCTCTATATTTCACAATACAAGGCACATTTTAATACTCTATAAAATACACACTTGAAGGTTATTATTATTGTACACATTTGATTAAATTTGAATTATAAGTAAGGGAAATTGTCATATAGCAGTCTGTCTGCATGAGAACACAAATTCACTCAGCTGTATTGTGAAAATGATGGCAACCTTCTGAAAATGCCAGGTAATTATCATCAAGATTGAAAGGACATTATAGTAAATAATCATTGAATTAATTCAGCAGGTTGATTTGCAAACTGTAATATCAAAGTTGCTGTAATATAGTCTGTTTGTCTATCACGAGACAGTGACGTAACTGCATCATTCACTGATTGAAGTACATAAACTTAAAGCGATACACCAGGGTTCTAGCCAGGACCATTTTAGTGCCGGGTACTGACGGCGAACGGAGAAAGTGAAGCGAACGAAGTGCAGTGGATCATGGCATGGGATCCAGAGGCCTTCTTATGTCTTTTTAGGATTTTTTAATGCACTTTGAGGGTGCCTGCCACATAATTTCTTGTTTTATGAGGCAGTTTAATGATTTTATCCACAAATTTAAAAAAAACAAAAAAAACAAAAAAAACAAAAACAAAAAAAAACCCACTTTTTTTATTAGAATGCTGGGAGTATATTGTCAGTGCCGGGCGCCCACCCCCAGTGCCGCCCACCGTAGCTAGAACCCTGGTATACACTCACACGTAGGAAGACGAAATACACATACTTGTGCGTAAATGTAGCGCCTTTTTATTCATGATTTACGTCACTGTCCAGAGGAAGAGAAATAGAGTACAATGATAGATTTCTTGTTACTAAACCAACTTCTGTTCTGTTGAGTGGCAGCGGAAGGAAGTGGCATCCGAAATCAAATAATCATGACAAGGTATGAACAGAAATGAGTATCCCGTTTTCTATTCATACATGTACAATCATTTAATATCGGATGACAAATCCTCTAGGGGCAGCTTGACAAATAACAGGTTATTGTTGTGATATAATACATGGCCCAGAAAGGGGGTGGGGGGGGAATATATAAATATTAAGTAAAGTGAAAGTTTCCTGATTGGTTTTTGTAAGACAAAAAAAGCTACCACTACAACTGTTCTACAGGAAGGCGGGGGAGGGGGGGGGGGCGAACGGACCTCTCATGTGGGGTCTTTTGGTCAGGCATTTCTTTTATTTTTCAAAATGTCCGTGAACATTTTGGTGAATTTTCAACAATTTTTGAAATTTTCAACAACAACAAAACAAAGATTAAAAAAACCCCATGTAACAAAAAACAAACCCTCAAATAATATATTTTTTGTCTATTGGGCCCGTAGATCAGCCTCCCCCATTGCCTTATGGTACAAAAAATGTAATTGTTGCAGATAAAACTAATGTGTAATACCTGTCCAGGTTTTTGTGCACCAAGTTCATACTGTTTGTCTGGTTTTACACCGTTGGCAATCTCTTTCTTGAATAAAGCAAATCGACTTCTCCTGCGCCCTCTATTGCCTGATGGAAGACAGCCATTGTATCTGTATGACAGAAGATAAAAAAGAAGTGGAGAGAATATTTAGATTTGATAAAGTGCAATAATCATCCATGGATCAATATCATAACGACAAGTTTAACTTTGACTTTGAACACATTGTTTCATTAAATGTAATTCTGGCAAATTTGGAAAAGGTGCCTTGGGGGTTAGGGTTATTGTAAACAAGCGTCTAACTCACTTGAAAGGTAGTTTAACTCACGTTCAACTAAACATTTGCACCATGTGCACGTTGTGATTGTCCTTTCCAACACCATGGTGCATATGTTGGGTGCATTCGAGCTTAACAATGATAGACGTACATTTGATGCATAAGCATTCCTTTTATTTATTTCTACAGCAGCCCATTTGAATCGCTGATTATTGATAAATATACCATTCCATACAAAGGCCCGCTTCAACAACTTTTCAGGGGATGATATTCATCGTGTTTTCAAACATGTTTTGTCTAAGGGATATACATGTACTTGCGTCTGTTCAACTTAAACATGAGTTTACTTATCAACGATTTTAGGCTACCACTGTGTTTAGTGCAAGAATACAGCCCAATATGTTTTTCCTCATGATTCAGTTATTTTCCAATTCATTTGTAGCTTTTTATTTTAAGATTGTATTTTTTTGAATTAGTCTAGTCTCTTTACAACAACTTATAGTTAAGAAATATTTCATCTTCTTTCATTTTATTTCATTATGGTGTGCCTAAAACAATATTAACTTCCATTTCGGCAAAATGAATGTTTTCTCCTTCGCCATACATGTGACAAATTATTTTTCACACAGTGGAGTTCAACAACCTCTAACACATCCTGGCTGGGTGATGTAGTTGTAATTTTAGACACACATCAATCAAATAATGAGATGTCTACTCCAAAATCAAAATCAATATAGATTAGATTGATCATCTGTTACCATGGAAACTGTATTTGGCATCAATGCAATTGGTAAACAGGATGTTGGATTGCAATTTAAAAAAAAAAAAGTAAGTATATAATATTGTCACGCATATAGCAACGTGATCCTGCACAAAATGACAGCATAATGGACACTATCTCTTAACAATTTGTTTAAATATCATGTGCAAATCACATTATTCTCAGCTGATACTGAATCGATTACAACAGAAGCTATGTATTGAACTACTTCACACATAAAACATGAATCACTATTAAATTAATCAAACCAACCCTCATTTTTCTTCTTTCTTTGAGCATACAGGAAAATGACCGCTTTTATGCTATTTTAGCGGTAATCAATTTTTTCTATATGCAATTGAGCAAATTTTCAATTTACCATCGGCCCTGAAAATGTTATAGTCCCGTTCGCATCCTTATGGGTCTTTGTCTCATTGTTGGTACATGCTTGGTGAGCGTTACCTTGCTCGCGCTTCCCTCCCCTGTTTGGATTTTGCGGGGTTGTAACGTAGCTTCCTCTTGTGGCCATATCGTTTCAATGCGAGAGGTTGGTGTTTGTTTGTGCTTGAGGTGGAAACAAATTATTGTTCATGTTTTGTCACTTATTTCCAGGGTCCGGTGGTAATAGTTATTTACATCCAGTTCTTTATTTCTTGCATGTTTCAGCATGGCAGTATGAGTGTAAATTTACACTGACATGACATCTTACAAATGATCAAACTAAAATGAGTAAAACTAGAAGCAACAAAATGGCTGATGAATGGTCATCCAAAGGAAGCATTGAGAATTTCAGGGTTCATAAAATTTAAAGGCTAATGCATGCTTGCTGACCTGAATGGTAAGACAGGGTGTGAGATAAAGGTCATGCAGATGCAGTAACACAGCTCTGAGGTCCATTTGATTGACAACAGCAATTGCATGGCCAAACTTCAAGTTCAAGATAATTTAAGGACAACATATTGGCCTACTGTTTCTAATGGCATACATATATGTACATACACTCTCCAGTATGTATGCTTAGCACTGTGTTCTCTGTAGTCTGTAGAGCGCTATATACAGGTATAAATGTTATGAATAATAATACTTATTTAAGCACATAATGGTCGATCCGAAAGTTAACTTTAATTATATGTGTATGCATTTAATCATTCAAATTGTATTTTCTCAAATCCCATCCTCTCATTGTAAATTCGCTGAAGTCAATCAATGTGATGCAATCAAGCAGAGTGTGAGTCAGATGTTGGGAATATTGATCTTGAATTATAGGTAAATAATAGTAACAAATTCTTATGCTTTTACTTTGTATTCTCAGTTGGTAACATTTTTAGTGGGGTTTGGGCCATACTGTAGCAATTTTCACCTGCTTTTAAATTTAATATGGAAACATATCAAAATTGAAAACTGCCGACATGTAACTCTTCACTCCATCACTACTGCCTTGAATATCAAATCAAAAATAAACTAAAATATTCTTCCCACATAAAGTAATAAGAAAACTAGCTCATTCGCCCTTAAACATTTTCAGGCTGATTATTAAATGAAAATCAAATTAGCAGCAGAGATCCAATCTTCTACCGTATTTGCTGAGTGAATTTACCATAACATCTTTATCCTCATAATTCTATTCATACATATAATACCAAATATCCAGCAATGATCTTGGTTGGGCTAATCCAAAGAAAATTACATCAAGCCATATATAAAATCTCCTAAGGGCAAGAATATTCTCCTATCAGAATCTAAACGCTTATTTCAGTATCATTACCTTTGCTATGTTCTGTGCTCTACACATGCAGGCAATTACTGTAAACACAACCAATTTATTTGCGCCATAAAATATTTGTGTTTTCCTTTAAAATGCATATTATTACCCCGAAAAAATTGATTATGAACTTGAACAAATGTTTTGAACAATGTAATAAAAGTGTGTAATAAAATACAAGAAGGTACTAACAAACCACATCAATTTTAAACAAAATGTGATTGTTATTCTTTCCAAAACAAGCAAAAATTTCACCCACAAAAATGATGGATGTCGTAATATTATTTAAAGGTTGGCCGACTTGATCAGACTGTACGCACACATCACATCCCAGCAGTAATAACAGTAGCAATGTACCCAGCACTGTGGCACATACGTACACAGGGGCGGCGTATATTCTAGAAATAACTGCAGTTCTTGGTATCGGTACTTTCTTGGAATGATTGAATCACACCAAAAATTCTTTGAATAGATATTTATGAAGTACAAACAAGCCACATTAATTTTATCAATAAGATTGAAAAACATATTTGAGAAGTTCTATCATACACATTTGTGTATTTTACAACCAAGTGTTAAGAAATATTTTCTTCAAATATATTATTTTCCACCTGTATTCAAATCTACTTCCCAGTCTAGTTTCAATATGAGCCTCATAGTATGAGATATTATTATAAGAAATTTATTAGAATACTGGAGCGGTGGAGCCCTAATAAGGCGAGGAAAAAAACCACCCTGTTTTACGGGCCCAACCAACCAACGTTTTCCAAGATTTGTTTTAGATTTTATTAAAGATTTCCCCCTCAAATCATGTACAATCAGCCGTCTTTTGGCAGAAAATCTGTCGAAATTTTTTTCTTCAAAAAATGTTCGAAAAAATACCGATTTTTGCAAAATGTTGTAACATTTTTAGGTAAAAAAGAAAAATTAAATTAAATCAAAAATTTAAAAACCCCAGACCGACCAACCTTACTCAACAAGTTCGTCCGCCCGTAAAACAGGTTTTTTCCCCCGCCTAAGATCATATTGTTCTTAATTAAGAACCTGTAAAAACGGGTTTCTAGGTAAATTAATTCATGGTTTATATGAAATGTTTCTATTTTCTTAAAGCATATTATATTTCATAATTGATCCATTTGCTAAGCATAAAATATAATAAATAGTCTTATTGCCTTGCCTGAAATATAATTATACAGAACGAAGCCTTCCATATTATTTTTTATGAGTGCCCGAGTGGGTTGTATAAATGCTTACATTTACAAATTTTGTTGGCAAATTCAAATTTCTATTCCATTTTGATTACTAAATTGATATAAGAATAACAGGATATCGAATGGTATGTTAGATTAGAATGAATAAGAATGACTTAGTTTAAGACATTTTAACACTATTGCTTATTCACACATAAGTTACTGCACACAAACGACCAACTACACTGCCTACTGATTAGTTTAGCATTGTTGCTAAGCCTTTCAGGTTGTCATCAATACACCACAGACTCTATCACTACTTTCGTGACAACAAATGAGGTATTGCACATGCTGAACTCCATCTAATTGCAGTTCAGAATTTAGAGGGAAAAAAATCCTGAAATTGATGAAATGTGTGACATGGAAACCCTAAAGGCTAAAAGTTCTGATTGGTCACTGCAAAATTTACACACAATCATGAGCATCATCCATTTATGACAAATTTATTCCAGTTCTATTCAAAAATTCATCACTTACTAAAATGACTTGCAGGCAGACAGTGAAAGCAATAAGCATGACATATTTTCATACATGAATTGATCACAGATTTCACAACTGTCACTTGCAAATTGGTCATTTTCTGTACATCACATTTTAAAACATAAACAAAATGTATTAATTTCCAAATAATGTTAACAATTTTTTCAGATCAAGCTCATTTGTCAAATTAAATTGAAAATCAGATGAGGTAAACGCTACAGCTTTCCTTAAGAATGACCACTTCATGTTTTTGATGCGGAGGTTTAAAGAACGACCCATACTGTACAAACACATGTAATGTCTTAGCTTTTTCCATCCCTATGTCCATCTATCCATCCCTATGTCCATCTATCCATCCCTATGTCCATCTATCCATCCCTATGTCCATCTATCCATCCCTATGTCCATCTATCCATCCCTATGTCCATCTATCCATCCCTATGTCCATCTATTCATCCCTATGTCCATCTATCCATCTCTATGTCCATCTATCCATCCCTATTTCCATCTATCCATCCCTATTTCCATCTATCCATCCCTATGTCCATCTATCCATCCCTATGTCCATCTATCCATCTCTATGTCCATCTATCCATCTCTATGTCCATCTATCCATCCCTATGTCCATCTATCCATCTCTATGTCCATCTATCCATCCCTATGTCCATCTATCCATCCCTATGTCCATCTATCCATCCCTATGTCCATCTATCCATCCTTATGTCCATCTATCCATCCCTATATCCATCCCTATGTCCATCTATCCATCCCTATGTCCATCTATCCATCCCTATTTCCATCTATCCATCCCTATGTCCATCTATCTATCCATTCCTATGTCCATCTATCTCCGATGCACATTCATCCCCATCCAGCCATCTTATCATGATGACATTGGTAGCTGTGTGGATTACTTAACATACCAAGGAATTACATACCAAGCTGTATTTATAACGAGGCGAGGAAGATTGAAACGACACTCATAGACCTCTTTTATTTACCAATGGGAGAAAGTTTACAAGGGGTTCAAATCCCTCCTTAGGCAATGCCAATGGAATAAACAATCTCTGTAAATTCTTTTACTAATTGCTATTCCTTCCAAGCATTTCCTTAAAGTATTTCCTTCCACAAGGCTTGTTCATCCTGTACATACATGTATCTCATTCTTTATGGTACAATTGAAAATCTAAAGAGATTCTTTGAAAGTGCTGTTAATAGATATCTGTGGTAAATCAATTCATAGACTATGACTGATAGCAAATGGTTCTACCATGTTACGCTCTTGATTTTCATTATCATTATCAATCAAAGTGGGCTATTTTAAATATAATGGTAATTTTAAAACATTTGACAAATATTTCTCTGGAACATACTTCATTCTAGAGCAGGCCTTCACGTTTGAAAATTGAAGGTGTGCTTTAAATCGCACTCCTCAAAACATTGAGGTGTGCTGTAGGTGTGCCATAAATTGCACTCCTCAAAAAAACTAGGTGTGCTGTTTTACGACCATGCTATATCTTTTCGATTAAACTTGAGAGAATGCTTATTTTGGGTGGCCACAACCATCATTGCCCCATCCTTCTCCACCTTCTCTGCCCTCATGTGACCCCATATCATTTCCATGTAACCTCTATCTTGGTGTCACAATTAATTAAGAAACAAAGACATAGGCCTAAATTTGGGAATGATAAAGGTTAAATTAATCAACCCATGAATCTATCTATGCTTAGTATAGTATTACAAACGAGAGCATCAATGATGCAGAAGCTCACTACAATTCTGATTCATAAAACATGTCTATAATATATAAACCACTTTAATCTGTCCAGCATATGACAAATTATGTAAAGCTCAAATCCACATTATACCTTACATGAAACGTATATATATATTATGCATTCACAGTGTAAGCAAATTTGCCCTTCTATATATGCTTCAGTTGAGATTACATAAAATAAAGGTAATTGTGTCATCTTTGACTGAACATACTATAATAGTGGCATATTTGTTTTATGCTGTACAGGTGATTTGAGTCAGTATATACTATCAATTATTTGGATTATTTGAAAAGCCACACAAAACTGTGTGTTAATTATAGTTGCAGGGTTTTGCATTGATTCTAGAGCGAGAATACATCAAAGAAAAATGATATCAACTTAAAATTTGGTACAATGTCTTATCATGACTTCCTATTTAATTTCAATATCAGAGCTTCAGTTTTTGAATAATTAACTAACAAATGTATGGCCATAAAAGAAAAAAATGGTGTTTCTTGTACAGAATTATTACTTAAATTACAATGTCTTATCATGAATTCCTGTTGATTAATTTCAATATCAGAACCTGTTTTTGCATAATTAATTAAAAATTATTTTAAAAATGTATGGCCATTTAAAAAGTTGTGTTTCGTGTACAAAATTATTACTTAAAATACTGTGTAAACAAAGGGGCAAAAAGCATTTTGACCAGAAATATTTAAATAATTGAATTTTACTTAGCCTACTGATACAATGTTTTAAGATATAATTTTTGTTGTCGGATCTAAACGCTTCGATCAATGGGCCTCATATTTGGCACACATGATTATCAACACAAGCCCTTTCAATAAATCTCTATAAAATAATGTATGAGTTGAATATTTGATCTAATTTGCATATTAATTAGCCATTTTAACGAGAAAATGACTAAAACGAAGTATTATACATCAATAGATTAAAATACATACCAATGTCCATCAAAATTGGCACAGATAATTATCTACATATTAGTCCTTTCAATAAATTGCTATAAAATAATCATGTCACTTGAATATTTAATCAAATTTGCATAATTAATTAGCTATATTAACAAGAAAATGGCTAATATCATTATTTTCATCGTCAGATCCAAACGCTTTGATGAATTGGCCCCATATTTGGCACACATAATTATCAAAACAAGCCCTTTCAATAAATCTCTATAAAATAAATAACTGTATATGAATTGATTAATTGATCTAATTTGCATATCAATTAGCCATTTTAACGATTTTAATCAATACGTTAAGATGCATTAATGATTGCGTTAAAAATGAGAATATACCAATATCCACAAAATTAGGATAGCAATATCTACATCCTTAATAAATTGGTATAACATGTGAATGTGGCTTGAATAATTAATCAAATTTGCATATTAATTGGCTATTTCAACAAGAAAATGGCTAATATAATTATTTTCATCATCAGATCCAAATGCTTTGAATAATTGGCCTCATATCTGTCACACATAATTATCAACACAAGCCCTTTCAATAAATCTCTATAAACATAGTGTATGAATTCAATTGTTGATCTAATTTGCATACTAATTAGCCATTTTAACAAGAATATATTTAAAGTTTACTCATCAATACAATTCATTAAAATGCATTTACCAATATCAATCAAATTTGGCACAAATCTACATAAGTCCTTTCAATAAATTGATATAATTCGCATATTAATTCTAAGCTATTTTAATAAGAAAATTGCTTAAATTGATATTATTTTCATCTTCAGAACTAAACGCATTGATCAATTAGCATCATATTTGGCATATAATTGTTGCATGTACAGAATGCGGATAATTTTCTGTAACCAAATTGATCAGGAAAGTCGCTCAAATTGATTGATCAGAAATATTTGAGAGGGGCTCAAATTTAATCGACAATTATTAGATCCTTTTTGCGGAGATCCTTTAGTATGGGAAACTCTTCTGTTATAGGTTCGTCAGAAGATAAGGCTTCTTCATCATATTCGATTGTAAATATAGTTTTATCACCATCAATTGTTGCCTCTTGAAGTGAGATTATTTTCCCATTATACCACTGCGGTATTCCTGCTGGATTTATGCACTTGTGGCGTACACGCTTGTCAACCAATAATCGGGTTGACTCTAAGAATCCGTCTAAGTACTTCTTGGAGTTTTGTATCGCTCGTTTTATTCTCTGTCCTTCTAGTTACTTTGTAATTTCAATCTTCTTGAGCTTGATGGTGGGAGCGGTAAAGAGGAAGGAATACGAGGTCTTGCTTCAGACAGAGGCTCAGTCACCGGAACCATGGACTCCTCATCGGAACCTAAAAGAATCAGTTTGAAAAGTCAATTAGAAAAATTGAGATAGAAATACAATTTATTTAATAAAAATCCAACAACATTCAATCCCCCAACTTATTACCGTAGTATTTATATAATTCATGGGACATAATTTATTTAGTATTATGAATGATTGTGTTATAAAATTCTACCAAATACATACCAGCTTGATTTGATGACTCTGAAGCCATATCCAGTGAGACTGATGTTGATGGGCCAGAAAGGGAAACATTGACTTCTTCTTCTTGATGGTGGGAGGCTGGGAGCGGTATATAGGAACGAATACCAGGTATTGCTTCAGAAAGAGGCTAAATCACCGGAACCATGGACTCATCGATGTCTTCATCGGAACCTAATAATTATTATAAAATAATTAGTTTGAAAAGTCAATTAGAAAAATTGAGATAAAAATACAATTTACCTATAAAAATCCCAGCACAGGGATGTAATTTAGGTGGCGGCATCCCCTGCCAGAAGGCTTGCCTCCACTGGTGCCCTCCCACCAATGAAATGATGTGTGTGTAGGCCTAAGTAAAGTAATGTAACATAACGCAAAGTAACCTAACGTAACGTAAAGTAACCTAGGCTAAAGTAACGTAACTTAAAGTAACGTAACGTTAACTAATGTAACGTAACGTAACGTAAAGTAACGTAACGTAAATTATCCTAAGGTAAACTAATGTAAAGTAACGTAACGCAAAGTAACGTAACGTAACGTAAAGTAAATTAATCTAAGGTAAACTAACGTAAAGTAACATAACGTAAAGTAACGTAACGTAACGTAGGGTATTAAACGTAATGTAACGTAAAGTAATGTAACGTTTAAAGAAGTAATAAAAGCAAGTTCCGTAACATAAAGTTCCCCTACCTACCTAAACAATTAAGATTTTAATTTTTATGCAAATTCAATTTTGAAATTTGGATTAAGTCATTACAAAGAACCCTACCCCCCTCCCAAAAAATTATGAAAACTATTACTATTTGTTTTCACTATAATAAATACAAATTTAGAACCAAAACTAAAGGCATAATAAAAGGACAAGTAAGTCATGAAGTAGTAAGTTCGAATTAATTTGTATTGGAATATTTTTACTTTTCCCAATAAAAAATGTTTACATTTACGACCAGTGCAGTGCTATAATTTCGGCCTAGTAATAATTAATTAGGCACGTGCCTATATTATGCAGTATGGATGGTAAATTAAAGAAACTTATCCAAGAAATTCATTAACTCAACGCATTTTATTATAATTTCTGTCTAAAATATTGAATCATAACAAAACTCAATCGCAATTAAAAATAACCTAAGCCAGTTTACGCCCAACGTATGTGCAAAGAAAGATTTGTTTTGGGCGCATCATGTCTAATTGCACGGTTTCGATGATTTTATGAATGGCGAACTTTGAACAAGCGCCCAAATAGGGCGCATCGGGAAGGTTGTGGGCGGTTACTATAAACAAGATGGCGGTTCGACAGAAAAATTATTGCGACGATCGTCTGGTTTCAGTGATGATTTTAAGCAAGTATTTATATACATCAAAACATTACAACTACTGCATTTTCAAGTGAAATACATATCAGTCCTCTACCAAGTGCACGATTTCACGGCAAAATCATGTCGTAATGAAAATGAACCGCATGTTGTATGCTCACTGCAGTGGCGTACGTGCATAAACGACATCAGAGTTGCCTGCCACACTCATGTAATGGTCCAAGCTGTCAATACAAAGTATAGGGTACTCAGAACAAGAACATTTCATCATGAAAGTTGCGGGTGAAAATGAATTAAAGTCTACGATATTATTAATTATTATTAATCTATATAATATTATTTACTACCATACCTACTCGCTACATTATCGGACGAAATCTTCAGGTGGAAATTTGAAGATGAACTCTTCACATCGTCGTAACTTTTGAACCACTTGATCGATTTTGAAGCGAGAAAAGATGAAGTTGGGTCATCTATCGTTTTTCCGAAGATTCATTCGGCAGTGCCAAATGACCAATCAAAACCCCGCAAATTTTCCTCCGAAGACCCGAGCTCCAAACCCGGAAGTGTTTTACCCATTGAGTTTATGTCATTCGTCCACAAGTTTTATCAATGGCAGACGATACCAAACTGGTGGGGGTAATAAAAAATATTACGCACGATAATGCACGCAAATTCAGCATTTTGGCAAGGCAATATTTGCAAGTTTTACTCTTTTTCGCGAATTTTTAACAGCACCTCATGATGAAAAACCTTTGAAAACATTATTTTCCATTAATTTTGGCCGCTGAAATCGGAGATATAGTTTGAAGAATATATACAGAAGCGATTAACATCAATTAACGAAAAACGACCTCCCCACCCATTTTTGCCGCTGATTTCGTATCATGAATAATAATGATCTCTCGTAGTTAAACCAATCACAATAAGACAATCACGCTTGTACGTCATGAACACGCGTGTCATTGTTAATCAACTTTCTATCATAGCGTTTTCACATGCATTTTCAATACAATTTTGACAATAAAGAAAATAACGCAAAATTACCTATTTTGTCCAATGGCAATCAAGCCCATTTTATAACATATTTATGCGATCATATTGTTTCACTATCTCAAGTACATTTCCCGACAAATACCACTTGTGTGACCAAGATAAAACCATATTTCATAGTCGCACTTTCCCCTTGACCTATACCGTGACCTTTCGCTTCGAGTCTCTTTAGCTTACTTGTAGTAAGCTAAAAACAAAGATGCTTCACTAGATAAGATGGACTGGATCCCTGCAACTTTACAGGTAATTGAATAGATTTGATAATATACATCTGCTGATGATATCACAACCATAAGCCCACCTAAATTCAGTAAATTATCAGTTAATACAGCAAGATAGTATAGTACTATTTTAGTATAGGATATTTGGGTTATGAGTTACTATTCCTATGGTGTGGGTCATGGGGTATTATGTGTGTTATTTAGGTTCAAATATGGGTCGTCTAAAGTCCGGTTTTGGACTTGGAAAATTATTAAAAAAAAGTAAATGTTTTATTTTTTAGGCGTGCGATAAATCGCTCTTCTCGAAACCATTTCAGGCGTGCGATGGCGTGCGATCGCACTCGCACGCCTCAAACGTGAAGGCCTGCTTAGAGGTTATTTTTTTCAAGATTGTCTAATTTTCATTTTCTGTCACATTTGCGGAATACTGTCAATTTATTTACAAATGCACATGAATTATCAACTTTGTATTCTGAAGAGAAAAACCCATTAACAACAGAATAAGTAATATATGTGATCAAATGCAAGTTCTTTAAGCAATATTATGTGATCTTTTTAAAATATTTTACACAGGCCTATTTTGTGTCTGTCTTATAATGATGTTTGACTTCAATCAGGAAATCCTTTCCTGGACTTAAAGATCCATCTTGACCATAATTCCTGTAAAAAAACATCACAGAACTTTACTAAATAAATCATGAATGAAATCTGCTTTCAATTTTGGGAATTTGTCAACATATTTGTTTACATTTTCAGCATAAAGTATTCCCTACAAACTATATTGTATTCCCTTTTGAAAAGTATTTTCTGACTTGTGAGTCGTTGAAAATAAACAACTGTCCTGGATTGGATAACCATCCAGGACAGTTTATTTTTATTCTTCAAACCATGATTTTGAAGTTATTAGAAATCGTATCGCTCTGTAACTCTGTAAGATTTTTACGATTTATGATCAAAAATGTAGATCTGCAAGAAAATCTGCTTTCAAAAAACAAAAAAATCAAGGATAGAGGGCGTTCCCTGGAAGAAGAAAAAAAAATCGCATAATATGCCTTATAGCCCTAAAATACACTGCATGTGGATGTTTGCATCGGTTCCCATGGTTGAATCTTGCCAGAATAAATAATGATGGTTAATGATATAACTTGGGGGTAAATGTGGATTCTTAGTTTGACCTCTGGTGAATGCAACAGATCAACAATCCTTTCCTAATTGACCTTATAAGGTCATCAATAGTCAAATTTAAGCTTTGGTGCTGAAGAGCATTTTATTAATAGTCTCTAAGAAAAGTACATGCATGACAACATAAAGAGTGAAGCATATACCAGGCTTATGAATCCAATTTGTACAGGTAAATGTAATGTGTAACCTAGTCCATAATATTGTATACAAGTCCTGCTTCATTCATCCTACAGGACTGGACTGCTTTGAAGAAAGAAATCAAGAAATCACACTAATAATACTTTGGTTGTACCAAAATGTAAGTCTAACTCAGGTATGCGAACGTTTCATGTTAGGGCAGCATATGCCTGGAACAACTTGCCATCAACAATCAGGACCGAGCTTGAGAATATGTCAGTGCAACAATTTAAAACAAAGATCCATGGAATTTAAATTTTGTGTTCTAAAGTATATTACAATTCTGCATTTTCTTGCTGAATTTATCTGATGGTTTTGTATATATATTTATGTAAATAGTTGTTATATTCCATATATATTGTAAATAATTATGTATTTTTCTGAGTCTGTAAAATGAGGGCCTGCTTGGAAAGCAGTGCTTGACACTGAAGCAGGGTTGTCTCCACGCCAGTCGGGTGTAGCCGGCACTCACGCTGGCCGACCGGCACTAAAAAAAAAAACCGGCACAAAAAAAACAAAAAAAACCTTTTTCTATTATACATGGATAAAATCATTAAACTGCCTCATAAAATAAGAAATTACGTGGCAGGAACCCCCAAATAGGCCAAATTGCATTACAAAAAACCTAAAAAAACCCTAACCAGGTCCCTGGACCCCGCGCCGTGATCGTCTGCGCTCCGTTCGCTACACTCCATCAGTAAAATTAGCCGGCACTCAAATTGCCCTGGAGACAACCCTGCACTGAAGCTGTTTACCCTCAATAAAGAAAGATTAAATAATAATAATAATTCAATTGTGTAGTGATACTTTATTCCGTCTTGTACTTGTTCAGAGTCTAACTTTATTTACATTGATTGTATGTTTCATTCAGTATTTCCTGTAGGATTCTCAGTATACCAAAGCTAGCGGTGACAAAGATAAGGTTTGAAAAAGCCTGTGTACTGTTTACATTACTACACTATACGTCATATCGATATTGGCATGGATTTTAAATTTGCATCTTAGTTCAAAACAGGTTAAGCTAAGCAAAGTTGGGTACCCTGTGGATCAAATCTTGGTGAAAATTGATATCGAAATTGGCACTACCTATCCAATATACCTAAAAAGTGTGGTTCTACAAAGAGTTTTTCAAAGGAAAATTGCTGATATAGGATCTGTATGAACAGGTCCTCTTCACTGTTAGATGAAAGATAAAACCTTGAAGATTAGACATCTAAACTGTAGGGAGAGATCAGTAATAGTAGTGTTTTCACTCACCCTATACAGAGGGTGAAATACCCTTCACGTTTCATTCTCACCCTTGAGAAAATATTCTTAAGAATGACAAATGTTTGAATTCACATTGTTTCATTGCCTGAAACACTCAACTAGCACTAATTTTAGCCCTCACTTTAACTTTCATCCTCAGAAATTGTGATATTATTCATCAATACCAAGTATCTACTCAAATCAAGTGTTGCGCATATGAGACACAAACCCAAACTTTGACCAAATAGTAAAGACCCTATAGACACTTTGTGTATACATCTGACAATCAGACACTGAGATACAGGGAAGATGACACATAAAGTAAACAAAGGGATTCCCTGGTTGATCATTTTATTGATATTGTGTAGATAAAGATCATAATTAGTGTATTCAATGTTTTGTTTATGACACATTGTATGTAGAACTAATGAAAGCAATAACAACTAATGGGTTAGTATTCAAAAGGAAGCAATACAGGACATCCGACAGTTAAAATTATTTTGTGATTTGTGTGAACAACTTAATGAGAAAATGATTGTTGACTAAAACATGCGTACAAAATAACTTCATGAATCATTTCCAATTTTCCATTCCACAAGATCTATAACAAACACTCCGTACTTTAAAAATATCCTAGTAAATGCTCACAGGTTCCAATCTAAAATGTTGCTAAAAAAGAATCATGGGTATAACTCGGTGATTAGATGGGTCGATGGGTGGTACCTGCTGCAACATGAAGTCATCCAATATCGAATCTGAATCCATTCCAAATAGAAGCGTTTTCTCATAATTTCAACATTGCCACAAACCTACTTATCCACTTCATGATGATGAATATTGATTGGTCAAAGTTACTCAATTATAATCTATTCTAAATGTTATGACCAATTAAGAGATCTATTTAAGAACGCTAATTACACTGGGACAGCTAATGGTGAGTAGATGTACATTCTATGCTTTCAGTACATCACATGTACTAATTGACTTACACAACATCATTACAACACACTACAATACTGCTTGCATAACATTAATGTAATAGAGTGTCTCTGAATTCAGAATTTTCAATCTCAAAGATCTAAGTTTACAAAATCAAAATTCATATTTACAAATTAACTTCTCGAAGTTTTGTGTTTACTCAGGGTAACAAAAAAACACAAATCTTGAATATTTTAAATATTTTGAATGAACTAAACCTGATATCTTTTGAACCAATTCACCCAAAAACAATTTTACTGAAATATTTGGAAACGGCAATACATGAAATTTTGATTATTAAGAATGTAACTAAAAGAGGACAATAAGTGTCCTTTTCTCTTTGGGTGGGGTAATCTACTTAAGGAGATTATGCAAATATGTGATTGATAGAATAGGTTGGTATAATAAATTATTATGTAAAAATAATGAATAAATATATCTCTACACTAAGCTGTTACACTTTGGACTTAGACCTTACAAATCAAGAATACGGATTTCATTTTCAGATGTGCAAAATGAACACTGTATTAAACAGTTGGTACATTTAACAGACAGATGTATTGCTATTACTTCCAAGTATTGTGATATAGGACGGTGATTCAGGGGTGAATAATGTAGGCAGCATTCTCAGAAAAATTGTGTTTTGTAAGAGGTTAAAAGAGTGCATGTTTCAAACTTTTAAAAAGTATAACCATGGAAGTACATTCATAGAACTGTAGGACCCATATGATCCATACCCTGAAAGCTATACACTCACCCATGGTTGACGGGTTACTGACAAATACATACATGAGGCATTTAAAGGTAGATGACCCGATCACATTTTCGTAACACAGAATTATTTCAAACATACGGAGATTTTCATATCATATGAAAGCTCGTATTTTTCTCATCATCATACTGAAATTTGACGGCCTAGATCGGTATAATTACGGAGAAATCGATGAAATAACGTAGAATTACCGCAAATGGTGGTAACCACCGATATAGTTTGTGTACAACTCAATGGGTACAGTTCACAGCATCTTGTGCGTCTAAAATAAGAACCATTAGAGCTATGCAACTCAAACTTTGGAACACGACTTTTTTAAGGATGACCTTTCATGTAGAATAGAAAACTTCAAGTTGAAAATCGGAATGTGATCGGGTCATCTACCTTTAATGATAAAATATAAAGGTAGCATCCACCAGTAATTTTACTGGATCAAATTCTCGTTGGTGAAAAACCAAAATGATAGCCCAATTGCATCCTGATAGATCAGCTAGTGCAAGCGTGTGCAACCTGCGGCCCGCTGACCTCTAATCTGCGGCCCGCGAAGCAATCCTAAAATGCCCGTTGATGCGGCCCGTTTTAACCGGAACTCTCTAGTTTTACACAAATGGTGGATTGATTTAGTGGTGTGCTCCCTTATAATTAGTAGGGTGACGCGCTGCGTTTAGTAAATATAACTCAAGGCGTGATTGCGTAATAAAATCCTGGTTAAAATGGCGCTTGCAGCAGCAACAGCGAGTAAAAAGAGGAAATTACACGAAGAGAAGCGAGTATTCCATGAGCAATGGACTTCCCCTCTCCCTATTACTCCTCCTCCGGACGTGTTTTGGAATGTTTGACAATCACTGCGGCCCGTGAATAGATCTCAAAATCACAATGCGGCCCGTGTGGTAGAAAAGATTGCACATGCTTGAGCTAGTGTTTTACGAGGGTCATTCAGTAAATAATGAAAGTGATCATGGTATGGGATGCTTGAGTGATTCTATTAAGGGATAATGTGATCAATACAAAGTATGAACCTTTGTCTTTCAAACAATACACTTTTGGATTGTTAGATATCTTTGGTTATGTAACGTCATTAGCATAAACACAATAGGTTTCAGACACTGACTGAAATCTGTCAATTATTTGGCTGGATATGTAACATGTTGAATATGGGTTGATTGATACATGTGCGTATATCTCAGCAATGCAAGCATAAAAACAGATAACATTTGGCACATAGTTAGAACACACACTTATCCATGTTTGACACTCTTTTCAGATCTGAATTCCTTAAAACAAACAAGAAGGGACCATCTCAAATACGCTTTTATTTAGCAAAATTCGCAATAATATACCTTAGAAAACAACAAAGGATAATGAACAATGGAGGGATTATAATTTAGTAAATTGTTGTGGAATGTAAAGCAATAATAGTGGGGATTTCAGAAGGAGCTGTTCATAAAATTTCCTCAAACCATTGAAATTATGTGACGATTACTTTAACAATACATATCTAGTAGCTCTAAAGATAACAGTAATAAGAGAGGTCGTGGCAGCCATCTTTGATTGATACATTCATTTATATCTTCATTTTGACTACCACAATATTTATACACATTGATTTAAGCATTTTTCATTATTTCTGATTACAATTTGAAGGCACAGTAAGCTTTTATCTGGTAAATTTCATGATTTTAGCCATTTTTGGCCCAGTTCAAAATGATCTGCCGTCTGCGTATGCGCATATTTTCTGCATGTTTCATGCGAATAAGTTCAGATAATTAGTTAGTTATCATATGGAATCTCTCAAACTGGTTAATTGCTTGGATTTGTCCTAAATTGTTTGATTTTTCGCAATATTAGTGATTCACTTACTGGGCATTTTTCAATGAAATTGGCTATTTGAAATACTGATATTTGTATACTTTTTATTCAGTTGCCTCTCCTTACTTTTTCCCTTTATACTACATATATCAAATTACACAGGGATTAAAGTTATGGTCTTTTTTATCATACTTACGCGAAAAAAATTGGGATTTACCTGCTTCTGGTGTCATGTTATGCAATCTTCTTACCACATGTTTCATACAAACAATTTAAATTTACCGCCAAATAACTGATTTAGTAGTGTCCCAAGTGTACTTACTTTGAGACAATGCTATGACGTCATAGTTCACACTTAGAAATTCAAAAGTGTATTGTTTGAAAGACAAAGGTTCATACTTTGTATTGATCATATTATCTCTCAATAGAATCACTCATGCATCCCATACCATGATCACTTTCATTAATTATTGAACGACCCTCGTATGTAGACAGTAAAATAATGTAATTTCAACATTATTTTTCATTCTTGAGTACATTTTTTAAGGGTGAAAATCAAGAGTAAAGGGTAGTTCACCCTTCGCACAGGGTGAGTGAAATTGCTGCGGGCATTTGCGGTTGAAAGCATTTGACAATGGGGGTAAGTATGGGTCAAAGCAGGGTTAGGCCTGTGTGAAGATGTTGTCTAATAGACCTATATCATAATTATTATTTGTTGGCATCCAGATTTATGTTTTAACCACTTATCAGGAAATCCTGTAAATACATGTAGTTGAATATTGGTACGCCTACAATATAGGTCTATAAGCAAATACCAAATCAGTTCCATTGACATTTTATAAGTCACATTAAATTGTATGCATGTAGCTAAATTGTCAAAAACATTCTCTGGGAGGGATATAGGTTAAAACATGTGGCGGAAAGGTATTTTATAACAAAGAAAATAAAAATCCATCTATGAAAATAAAAGTCAATTTTGAATAAAAAATTGTGTGGCCCACATAATTTAGTCAGTCAGCTAAAACTAATAATTGTGAATGTTGAATACTATAATCATGATTGGCAATCTAGACTGTCCAGAACAGCCTTATTAGCAGCAATATTATCATGATTATATTCATGAGCTAGCCATACATCAAGTGCCATCATGTTGTTAGAGTTGACCTTTACCTCAGGACAAGGTCATCATTAACTGCCTGGCTGGATACTAACCGCCTGGGTGAGCATCACATTATTCTGCCTGTGGCTCACTCAATGATAGATTCAACAGTTTATCACTCTGGTTTATCATAGTAATGCACTTATCAATTGCAACCCTGGCTTGGGGGACCCGGGACATGGTGGGGACCATGCGGGGACTGTATAGCGGAGGTACAAGAAAGATTGCCCGGCTATGCGGGGGAGTGTACGGGGACGTACAAAGTGTGCACCTTACACAAATGTAGCGGGGACGTCACATCGCAAGTTGTACGTTCCGGCTCAAGTCCCCCAGGCCAGACTTGCAGTTGATGAGTGCATAAGTACTATGAAAGTTGAAAAATATTGGCTTATGAAAGTTAACAAAAACATGAAAAAGCACTCATGTCAGAGATATTCTAGAAATCTTTGCTACATTAACCACTTCACCAGAATTGCGCTCCCAATTTAAAACCACTTCAAAATGTGATGCAATACATACTATAATTCTATACAACGTTTGTAATGTTTACCCTCTTTTGAGTCAGATTCAATTGGTTTGCACACAATACATGTAACAGTCTCGGCCAATTAAAATAAATGCACGATTATTCACCTCACCACTAAGTTATTCAATCCGGATCAGAATTTAATGTCTGTATTAGCACTGCAATTTCGTGGGAATTAGCTGTAGAATTTGACCCATGAAATCAGGGTTTTATAATTAAGTTGTCAGGGCTTTACATTTTACAGGTAGTTGAATGGCAAATAAGGTCAGTAATAATTGACTTTTACCAACATTATACAGTTGAATGCCACAAAACGCATGAAATAATACAAGACTCTAGGCCAATTGCCAACCCACAACTGTAAAACCTGAATGTGTGTATGATTAACAGTTCATTCAAGTCTTACTCATTTTCCAACACTATTTCGTAACTTTGTAGCTTGAAGTAATCCTTTATACTGCACAAATTGGTTTCAATATATTGCTACTGATAGCAATGGTGTACGTGACAATGATGAAAAACCCCAATCTTGTTCATTGAAGAGACGACTCCAAATAGTTACATTTAGGAATTTCAGTGTTCATTCCCCTCAACAATTTGATTGGATCGACCATGAAGCTGGTCTACTAGCTTCATGGACTAACCTATACAACAGGTTGCAGCTGTTTTCATAATTTCCCTTGAAAAAAAGTTAACATTATTATGCTGCATCCTTTTTTTAAATCCCGATAACATTTGATCTACTCATGTTTCAGAGCCCAACATCAATCCATAATACTATTTGATCGTTCTTTAAACAGTGTCCACCACGTCAAGCATTCATTTAAGCGCCATGCATCACATGTAGCAGACAGACTGTACAGATAGAGACAGCCCCAAACCGACCCCGATATTATTGATGTCACAATCCGTAATAAAATACGTTTTCCATTTTTGATCAATATAGTTTAGTCACCACACCACACCACCCGTGCATGATGAATTGCTTTCTTATGTACACAGCATCATATTTGCATTATTTTTACGAACCTAGCATGCGTCTCAAGTGCAAATTCTCCGAGTGTTGCATGAGGACAGCCTGTTATATTTTCAAAATGAATATAATCAGAGAATGCCTGGCCTGGGAAATTCGAACTAACTCATACCTGAATTATTGGACATGTGAACATGTAGGCCTGACAAATTACTGTAACACACTTTCGGAAAAATAAGACTACTAAAATATTTCAGTGTATTGAAGCATATTGACTGCCTAAGGAAATCACAATTGCATATCCCTCAAGTCTACTGTCACTGTCACGTCAGTGAGCAATTTCATATTCAGATATCAATAAGAATACCTTGAGAGCAAACTATAAACTACTTCATTGGTGTGTCAGCTGCTGAAAAGGCACCTTGTGTTTAAAGGGGCAATGAGCGATACGTATGGAAGTGCACCCTCAATTTTCCTGGAAATTGAGTTTTTTGCACCAAAGTAATACTTAGGCATATAATATGCTAACTACCATCTGAAACCGTTTACCTAAATTCGCAGTATATCATATTTCACAATTTGGTAATTTCAATGTAGATCACATCAAAATTATCAGCAGAATTTGGCACATTATGGCTTCACCGGAATGTCTACCTAGCGCCATCACTTCAACCCTTTCCTATGAAATATTATGTTTCAGTGTTCTATTATACCTTAGGCCACTTAAAATTAATTATAAGATTCTCGTAGCACTACCTTTCGAAAAGTGAAGAGGGAGGGCGGTTTTTATTTTATTTTTTACTAAATTGACACTCAAATATGGCTTTTTTCAAGCAAAATTTATATTGCAAGTGCTCTTTCAGCAGCATCAGAGTAAATATGCATCATTTTAAAGTTTATGAGGGTTAGACCCCCAGAGTTCTATGAAAACATGTGGAAGTGATTTTAGTTGATTATTAATACACAATAAGGCTTCTCTGGCTCTCAACCGTTAAAAGTTCAGTCTTAGAAACTAAATAATTTTTGAAAATTTAAAAATTTAAAAAAAAGTTTATCCTATCTCAGAAAGTGAGGAGGAAGAATTATTATTTTCAAGTGGCCTTATTTTTTGAAATTATTTATTTTCTTCAAATTTCATTTATCACCAATCTCTTCGTGCCCTTTTAAGTTGGGGTTTCGAACTAGTGTTGATAGTAGACAAAGAATTGGAACATTTCTTCCCACAATCTGTCAATCCCTATGAACAGTTTCTCATGTACTATGTTGTATTCCACAGAAGTCAAAGATTGATCTACTAAAAAGGAAAATAAATCTTTATGCAAAGCTAACAGGGTATTGGCACACCATTAGGTTAATAACCCTGGTTATATTCATGCATACAGCAGGAGCAAGTGCATCTATTTATTACAAAATGATTTTTTTTCTCCATGAAATGGTGAAAGAATTTCCATGAAATGGTGAAATGCATATGTCATGTTCCAGCTTAGAGTTAGTACCAAAGAGCTATAGACTGTTTAGTGAAATATAAAGATATGAACTTCCCGAAGATTAACTTAACCCTACCCCCCCCCCCCCCCCCACCCCCAATTCTAAATATACTACTTCTAAGCCTATCTCGAAGTGCATGTGTGGATGGTTTTCTAAGACATAATCAACCGAGCAAAGCTGAGGGTAGCTGAGGGTCGTGGCTTAGAGGGTGCGTCGACTGGCCGATGTGCCGAGGGCCCCCGGATCGATTCCCAGCGATTTAGTTGGTGGTTTCTCTTCCAAAATTATGATCCCGGTTAAAAACCCAGTTAGGGGGTTAGGTTTAATACACATTTTTGATTAGCAAAGGTTAGGTTTTATGTTATGGTGAACATATGATAATGACTGAGGTAATGGGAACATGTCTTAGCTTTCATCTTGAATGCAATAAATGCCAAGATACAATTAACATACAGGGGCAATATATGTCCTTTTTCAATGCAAAATTCACAAATAGATATTACACATACATTTGAATGTTACTTTCAGTTGAATGGGAATATGGGATAGCAATGTATGGAATGAAGTATATAGGAATATTTTTACAGTATTTAAGAACCCTGGTTTATTTTCAACAGGTAAAAGTTTATCTATTTTAAGTACAAAACGTAAAACAGTATTTGAGAAATTTAATGCAACACAATGCTGTAGAGTGTAGATTGGATATCGTTGCATGCATAATTTTTACCGGATGTTGTTTAGTTTGAGATTTTGTATATTTTTTCTTCGGACTATAAACATGATTCTGTCATTCATACATTGTTAAATTTGCTACATTTTTGTATACTGTTATGTTATGGGGGGGGGGGGGGGGGGGGGGGGGGGGGGCGGGGGGGGGGGGGGGGGGGGGGGGGGGGGGGGGGGGGGGGGAGTTTGATCTTTATTATTGTGAGAGAATGTCAAACTTTTATGTTGAAATTGTAAAGGAAAAGCCCCAGGGGGTTACTTGGATATATATAAAGTGGGAACAACTATCGAAATCCCCATTTTCAGAGAAAAATTGTGTCTTTTTCAACAACTTGAATCCATGATATAGGTTTTATGTTCAATACATTTGTGACAATTAGGAAAATTATTAACAAATTTCTTCATTTCAATCACAGTTTTATATGTCTGTTTTTAAGTACCGTATGTATCATGATTACAACTTTTAAACATGAGTCCCCTCCCCTTCCTCTGGGTTACTCACAGCCTGCTATAGATTTTTGGTTGTCTGAAAGAGATTTCACTATAGAGATTTTGCGCAAAATGTTGTCCACCTGACAACCTATAAGAATCGTGAGATTGTCAGACACTGTATTGAAAAAACAAACAAGCTGTACATTAGTAGTTTCAACACTGTACGCAATGGCGTATGCACAATGTTATAGCCCTTTAAAAACCCGACTTCATGTTCCTTCTTGTCTGGTTGAATAATGCACAACCAAGATAATATATTTATAATGTGTATATATGATGCATTATAGTACAGGCGGATGGCCATTGATAACGACTATTCTGTGTAATACTGCTAAGAGATGGTATTATAATGCACTGTATCTATGAGTTGAATAGCGAGGTCCCATTTATATTATACTCCATTAATTTAAAGACAGGATTCTAAAATGTCTTGGGGGTGGATAGTACGGGAAGAATATATTGACTGTGTACAAATCGATCCTATTCAAGTAAACATGCATTGATGTGTATGGAATCGAAAAGGGCAAGGGCATGTAACAGTTGCAATGTACAGAATCTGAATATAATGACGGTACAAAGATTTGCTTGGTTATAGGATGTATAAAGAAGCTCTCAATAGGCAATCACATGTAGTAAATATTAAAATGCTTATTAGTATACAAACAAATACACTGTGATCTAATTATAAAATGCTATCTTCAGTAGATAGCATGATTGGTACTTTTGTGGTAAAGAAAAGGTAGGTATATTACATTATAATTTTGAAGTAAAGCAGATTTAGGATAGATAGAACCTTGTATCTATATTTCCATACACTAATTTTATCAAAAGTAATTTTGTTTACATTGTCAATAACGTTGCATCATTCCCTCTGTTTGTATTACAATATGGAATGGTAACTCTAAAGCCAGTGTATTGGTAAAACATACAAGAGTGCGATACTTCGAAAGAAAAGTATAAACAAGAAATTATACATGTAATCTCACCCACATTTACAAATCATAAAAAACACTCATGAACCCCTATTATGATCCATGGATGTCTCTCAGCGATCACAAAAAATAAATATCCTTAATTTCTACTGAATCAGACCCCATTGAACCACAACCTAATTATTATGATTAGGTTCATTTTCTTAATCTAAATTCTAAATGAATAGCGAAATTGAATTCAGAAATTATCCTCATTATAATATGACACAAATTGTTTTCTATTTAAAATTCAAAATCGGTCCCGGTTGGCTATGCTTTGAAAACAGCTTCTTTTGATAATTTAATAAAAAAGTGCATTATCATTAAAGCTTTCAGCAAAATTGTTAGACTGGTCATTTTATCTAATTTAAAAACAGCTTACATGCCTACTTGTACTTGTACCAATCTCCCAAGCTATTGTGCATTTGACTGACCATTGCTGGACGGGAAATTACAAGAAAGATGACTCAACAAATTTATTTAAATAAGAGTTTATTTGTAGGTAAGAAACGTTTACGCATTTCATGCACATGTGTTATGCCAAAAGTTTATACATGTAATAATTGCCTGCTTGCATTGGGCAATCGATAAAGTTGACTCTTTATGATTCATAAGTAATACATGTCGCCGTATAAGAGGGGTCTTGCTTGTTTGTGAAAACTATCACGTTGCTTTGAAAATGTGGACATTGAGTTGTAACACTGTAGTAAACTGTTTCTTTTTCTTCTTCTAGTTATGTACTAGTGATACTAGTATTATAGAGCAAACATACATGAACATCATATTTATGAATACCTTCAATATAAAGATTTCTGCATTTTTATTCATTTTAGCAAAATTTCAAATCCTTTTGGCTCAAGTTCATGCATATTTACTGCGTTGCTTGTATAAAAAGCCCGTTATTATTAAAATTGTCCATAGACATCCTCTATTTGTCCTCATAAAGTTAAATTCAACCTTTAAAATTGCAAAAAATATTATTTTTGTTTTGACTCCTTTGCATCCATCCATGCTTGCTTGCCCCTGGTCATACACCAGCATCTTGTATCAAAAGACAATCAGTATCAATCATGGTACATACATACCTCCGCATAATTCGATAATACTAACGCAGGGACCGCCATTGAATACAAGATAGTTTGGTAGACAAAATAGCTGGCTTGTGACCTCTAGATATGATTTGGTTTAATTGTCTCTAGATGTCAAAATAGTGTACCTTCAGCAGACATAATATAACAGGTACCCATTCCCCACACCTTCACCTACCCACCATTTAATATTTACATTTTACGCCGTGGGCACCTCTTTTGAGAGTATACAGCTCAGCTCATTATACATTTCTTATTCTAATATTACAGCTTCAGATATTAAAAACGTTTATTATGTATACACAATGAGTGGACAGACCATGGACGATGGAGTGACTCACACATTAAATTTGGAGAAGACACTTCAAATGCCTATAGATGTATTAATTACATTTACAAAAGATTAAACGCAAATAATTAATTAGTTTCGGGAATTTGAAACAGAATCCTATACAAGTCCGGTATGTGCATGATTGTATCAAATGATGAGATGTTTTACCGTATTTCAAGAAACAATAGAAAGCATAGAAGCTCATTGTCAAGGGATCTACATATTTATAAAGCTTATGATTGCCTGGGAATAATGTGTCATAATATCATCACAAATGTTAAAATTAACACTGCGGTCACATTTAATACATGTGTTCTATGGGAGACTTGTTAAATGTTAGAGGTCACAGAGGGGGTCATGACATTCAGGGGGGGAGGGGTCAGGACCCCTGCGACCCCCCCCCCCCCCCCCCCCCCACCACCACCACACTTCCGCCGCTTATGCCAGTATCCAATTCCACCCTGAATAGGCACTTTGTCTGCTGTCATCTATAATGTAAATTAACAATTAGCGCAACATGCACTTGACCTTGATCATCCAAAGTACGGTAATTATATTATATATAGTACGATATTCATGACGGATATGAATGGCTTAGGCAAAGTAAAAAAACACTTGTTTAGCGGAGGAGGCCTTTTTTGAGATAAACTTTGTGAACATTTTAAGAGGAGGCCTCTTTTTAAAAATAAAAAAAATTCATGGTCCTGAGGGGTTGGTCACCATAAAATGTGTTTAAAATGATTATAAGAAAGAAGCAAAGCTGTAAAGTGTTAGAAACATCCTAAACTCTGAAATACTGGAACAAAAAATGAAGGGGGATACTAAACATGTTTATTTGATTTATTTGGCCCTATCAAACTGTTATGGTGATGCAAATGCTCTTGTTCAGTCCATCAATAATGCTTTAAATGTGGCTCCAAACTAAATTCCCACTGTTTGTGTATGGGGAGCAGGTGCAAGAAAGAACGCATCCTAAGAAAAATCATATTACTGGCTTCCTAGTAGAGAACAATCTGGCCAAAATTACATTCACACGTAAGGTTTTGTAACTTCATAGCTTTATAGCATTTGCATGGACCCAACTACGGTTTTATTAACAATATCACGTAGCCAGAGACTGGATATGCACATCACATTATCATGCAGATAGAATAAACTGAAATAACAAAATTGTTTTCATAAATTTTGGCATACCATAGCCTAGAGTAACATCGAGGTGTTTCTAGCCATGTATGCACAGACACGCAATCTTCACCGTAGGCTTGATGAAGCCGTACTCAGATATCACACATATATAGAGTGTAGTATATTGTGTCAACTGTCAGGGTAAATGTGAAAGCCATGTTGTTGTTCCGGACTTGTGTCATATGAAATCAAGTTAATGCAATGGGAGAAACACATGCAATTACGGTACCTTCTTAACACAAGGCAAAGTTTAAAAAATACCATGTTAAGCATCCAGACTTCTTCACAATTATGAAAGGAAGAGCCCCCAACCCTTTTTAAACCTTTTCAGCGCAAAATCACCTTTGTTAGCGATGAGCTTTGTGAACCTTAAAAATAAGGCCTCTTTAATTCATTTTATTTCATAGTTCTGAGGGGAAAAGAAAATTTCAGCGGACCCAAAAATGAAGCGGGAGGGGATATTTAACATGTTAATTTTTTTTGTTTGACCTTATAACACATATTTTAGCTTCCGTGATTTACAAAAACTGTATCACCTGTCTTAAAAAAGCCTAGATGTAACATTAGATGTAATATTAACAAGTCAATATAATTAGTTTTATGAATATGGAAATAAGATTATAATTAGGCAAATAATTAGATTATACTTTTATCCTATTCTAAATAATGCATTGATTCTAGTTCTTTGTGTTAGCTCAGTCATAGCTCTGTCAACTGAGACAGGAGGAATAATAACATTGGCATGTGGGGAATATTGTTGTTAGAAATAATAACAATCAATACATCTAGCCCGATCTAATAATATATGAGTGCATTAGGCATAGTAAAAAAAATTACATGTTTCCCGTCCGGACTTTTTAAAAAAAGGAGGAGGGAGGGTCTTACTATTTACTATTTTCCCATTTTTTGATATTTTTTTTCAAGATGGCCGCCAAGTCGAAAGTGACCAACTGACTGTGTTGCAGACACTCCTAAACAGGATTTTCCACTCTAATTGCCAGAGGAATAAAAATATGAAAAGGATTACCTAATATAATACTAATAGAGCCAAGTACACATTGTTTCTTTATGTTTTCTTCATTTTTCAGGTTGAATGAGGAACAAAACATCATTGATCGAAAGGATGTAGGCCTACATGTATTGGTCCCCATGGTACTATTTCAATTGAGAAGCCATGTCAATAATTCCGTGAACATGCTATGAAATGATACAGCATTTCTATTACACCTGCCATTCCTATGAGCAAAGGATCAATCACTAAAAAAATAATAATAAAAAAAAAAATTTAAAAAAATTATTTAAAAAAAAAAAATTACAGAATTTTCGGAAATAGTAAATAGTAAAAAATACGAGGCGGCGGCCAAAAAGGAGGCAGGCGGGGACGGGAAACATGTTTATTTTTTTACTAGGCCTTATTAATTTGGTAGGATTTAATTTAGAATACCCTATCATTGTTATTCCTCACTGTGTAAGTACATGGAGGACATGCAGTGGTAGAGTATACTAAGGAACTCCATTTAAGTTTTCTATGATATCAATTTTAACAGGACAAGAAAAACAATGATGACTCCATACATAATGCATATTGCATATTGCATGGATGCCAAGCAAGCAGGTTAATTATGCAGTATGCATTACTCCCTTATTCCACACTGAATCCAATGTTGGATTCTCTTCTGTCTACAATCATCATCCATCATAGAGTAAACAAGATCACCTCTGTGTTGATCTAAACAATGTGTGTGGCTGATATCTCATTTTCAATCGGGCAAACCCATCACAGACAATAATGTGAAAGTGCGTACTTTAGCACACGTCTTAATATTACTCTGTAATAAGGCAAAATTGTTGTTGTTGTTTGTTGCCCTATAGTGCCAACAATCTTGAAGTCGGGTCCCTTGAAGTCGGGTTCATTTTTTTCCCTTTCTTTTTTTGCTGACAAATATCTTCATAACAATGAGATTGAAGCCTTATGGATTGAAATTAACATGCCTAAAACCAAACCTATACTTATTGGTACTATTTATCGCCCTCCAAGCGCCTGTGTTGATTACATAGATAAACTTGATCTCATTTTTCAAGATAGCAGTTCCATATATGATGATGTATATATTCTTGGTGATTTTAATTTGGATTTATCCAAAGCATGTAATTCTAGGAAAATAAATAGTATAGCGCGTAATAGTCACATGAAGCAACTGATTAATGAGTATACTAGAATAACTACCAATAGTAAAACCATTATTGATTTAATTTTTATTTCTCGTCCAGAGCTTATTGCTACTTATGGCGTGCACAGTCTTGGTCTTAGTGATCATTCATTAATTTATGTTGTACGTAAACACAGGCAAATTAAACTCCCACCAAGAACTGTTTTTTCAAGATGCTTTAAGAATTTCAATGAGTCAAACTTTATTAACAATGTACAGCAAATTAAATGGGCTCAGATATGTTGTATTGATGATGTTAATGTTGCACTTAGTAAATGGCAATCATTATTTAAGAAATAAAGTTAACAATATGAAGTTTCATCTTAAAAAGAACTACTGTAATCAGGCAGTTACTAACAATATGAATAACAGTAAAAACTTGTGGAAGGTTATTAAGAAAATAATTCCAAATAAATCTTCACCAGTCCCTAATATTGTTAATTCACATGATGGAACACCTAGCTCAAAGGACACAGCTAATGCTTTCAACAACTATTTCACTTCAATTGGTGTCAAACTTGGTGAGAAATTCAACACTAATATAAAGCAGAATTGTCCTTGTAATGATTCATGTTCAGATAGTGATGATGTATTTAATTGTAAGCATAGATTCACATTTTATGAAATTTCACCAGAATTTGTAATCAATCAGATTAGCAAAATGAGTAATGATAAATCAGCTGGACTAGATCAATTTAGTGTCAGGTTTCTTAAATTAGCTGGACCATATATTTCTGAATCGCTTTCTTATATTTGCAATCTATCGTTATTAAGTTCCGTTTTTCCAGATGATTGGAAAAAAGCTAAGGTAACGCCTATTTATAAATCAGGTAGCAAATCAGATGTTGGAAACTATAGACCTATTTCAGTATTACCAATTGTATCTAAGATTATTGAAAGAGCTGTTCATGATCAATTATATGAATATGTTACTAGTACAAATATTCTCTCTAATGCTCAGTCTGGTTTTCGAGCTAAACATTCAACAACCACAACTCTTCTTGAATTCCAAGATGTTATTTTAAATAATATGGATAATGGTTATGCTACAGGGGTTATTTTTCTTGATTTAAAGAAAGCATTTAATACTGTCAATCATGAAATATTGATTGACAAACTAAAACATTATGGAGTTCAATGTAAAGAACTTTCGTGGTTCAAATCATACCTAAGTCATAGATTACAAGCTGTAAATGTTAACAGTAGCCTTTCAGATTTCAAACACATAAATATTGGTGTACCGCAAGGCTCTATATTAGGTCCATTACTTTTTATTATATTTGTAAATTGTCTGCCAAATGCTGTAAATTGTAAAACTATTATGTATGCAGATGACACCTCATTATTATGTAGAGCCAAAAACCCTGATAATCTTTCAAATGACTTAACTACAAATTTGAATCTTATAGCAAACTGGTTGGAGGCTAACAAGCTAACACTAAATGTTAACAAAACTAAAGTAATGCTTTTTGGTACCACCTACATTTTAAATAGATTTAGTCATGTTACTCTCTCCTACAAGAATTCAATTATTGAAATGGTAAATGAATTCAAATATCTTGGTGTAAAATTTGATAAGAATATGTCATGGTCATCACATGTAGATTATTTATCTAATAATATCTCAAAAAGAATTGGTATTATTAGACGTGTTAAGCATTTTCTCCCACATAATACTCTTTTGATGTTATCAAATGCTCTTGTAATGCCTCACTTTGATTATGCTAGCCAAGTATGGTCTAACTGTTCTCAGACGTACCAAACTAAACTACAGACTCTCCATAATCGTTTAGCTAGAACAATTTTATCTGCTGATATTAGAACACCTATTAATGATATGATGACTTTACTCAAGTGGGTAAAACTAAATGAAAGGTGGACAAAACAAATGCTTACCATTGTATTCAAATGTTTAAGAAATATCAGTCCAGATTATTTATCATGCCAATTTGATTTTGTACATAATAGTCATACTTATACAACAAGAAATCATACATCAAATACTCTATTGATTCCCAAATCTAATAGCAATTCTGGTAAACGTACATTTCATGCCAGAGCTTCTTCTCTTTGGAACAATGTTTCACCCAAAATACGTATTGAGTTAAGGAATATGTCACTAAGTCAATTTAAGTCATGTTTCACTACTTCAAACTAAAATTATAATTATTTAGTATAGTATTATATATTTATGTGTATACCTTTTCTTTCTTCTTTGTAAATAATCTGTTATGTATGCATAAAATGAGGGCCTACTTGGAAAGCAGTGTTTGTACACTGAAGTATCTTACCCTCAATAAATAAAGCATAAATAAAATAAATATAAGACAAAAATAAATGGTTAAATGTCAATTTTAATGTTTCTAGTGTGCTAATAATCTAAAAACTATTTATTCAAGCAAGCAAACTTATTTATTTCAAGCATAAAATAGTAATATTTTGACAAATTGGGTCTGTGAGGCCATCCCGATCTCTTTACCAACCTCCCTTCATCCGTCTTAGATTCAAAAACCATTGAAAGTTTCAAAACCGGTGTAAATAAGCATGTAACGTAGATTAAGTTCATTATGTCCGTCTCATCATTCGCCATTTTGTTTTTCTCAATTAGATGTTGCTTTAAGCAATTTTATTGAGTATTCATTTAGATTTAGATTTAGATTTAGACATGTTGCTATGATCTTTGTCAGTGTTGTGATGCTGTCATCAGTTCGCTTATTTCAAAACATGGGGAGGGCTGGTTGCATATGAATCTTTTATCAAAAATATTGTAAAGTATTTCGTGGACAGCTTGCAAAATGAGTACCTTTATTAAAATAGACATAGCAATGCTCAATTTGTGTCATTCCTTTTTTCTAATAAACAGGAGAGAATGCTTGTTAAATATATGTTTTACTGAACTCTCGAGTGTCATTTTTTTATTATTTTAAAACATCACCAATCCGGGTAAACTTCTTTTTGACTCACCCTGTAGAGTGTGAAGGGTATTACATAATGATTCCAAGTATTCACTGTATTGTGTAGAATATTATTCTGTAACAAAGTGTTAACACCCCTTACAACCAAACCAATGGTCTGAATATGCGGTATCACCATACATTGTATGTGCCAGAGGGTATGTGACGCTGGACACTCTAATCCAAATTTGCATTTTCAAATCCATTTCTGTGTACAATATTTATATGTGTTGTGTATATAAATCAGGGAATGATAGCTGGTTTACTGCAGGCAATATTCATTGCAGGGTCAGTTTGCTCTGCTAGTATGGTCGGTCGAGGTAAATTGAAACAACATTAGGGAAATGCATGGTGCATTAGAAATACACAAAAAGATAAGGGGCTTTCAGGGATGGGTATCTCCAATGTATGTCTTTGAAACTGAGGATGCTGATTGTAATCCATAGCTATCGTTATCTAATGAGGTTTTAGCGCCGGAATTCAACGCGGATGAACTTTTATGCTGGAATTAATAGTTGAGTGTTGCGGAAAGAGGAAGGAGTTCATAAAATGTATTGCTATTATTAAGTGTAATTAAATAATAATACATTATTATTATTACAGATCTCCTTCCTCTTTATACACCGCAACACTCAACTTTGAACTCCAGCATCAAAGTTCATCCACGTTTAATTTCCTCTACATGTAGGTAAATGGGGTTGTATTGTTTGTGGAGGTTTGTATCCAGTTTGCATACAATTTACAGAATATCTTCAAATTTTGTACACGCTGACATTTTTGCGGGGTTGCATTTTCACGGGGTTGCATTTTCACGATTTCACACGATTAAGATGTATCCATAAAATTAAAAACATAATAACTAGATTTTGGATAAATTCCTTATTGCCTTACAAATCGCCATTTACCCTAATTGCTATATTACAAATTTGCTTTTAAACATAACATGCTAATTGATGTTTTATTGATGATGATGGACAATTAGTATTTGCTGCTGCACAGCTAGTGTATGTAATGGAATTGTTCATCCCTGCCAGCAATGTTTCTGCTATGTTGATTTTACCCAAACCATGGAAAGATATTTCTCGGAGAAGTAGCAACTACTGTTTACAAAATAATAATGATAAGGCTATATTAAACAAATCTTTTGTCTCAAAGCTCTTCAGATTTTCAGAACCTAATGCGGAATGCGATTTTTTTTAAAGTTTTTTAATTTATTTTTTTATAATATATAAAATATTGAAATCCTTGTAAAAGTGAATTTTTGTATTTAAAATGATGTGATCAATGAAAATCTGAAAAATCAGTGACATTTTTGGATTTATTTGTCTTTTTTTCCTCTTACGCGCATCAATTAACTAATGTGCGCGGGAGCTTTGAGACAAATGATTTTTTAATCTAGCCTAATAATAATAATAAAATTAATAATAAAATAAAATAAAATAGTGTGTGGTATATATTTTCTTGGCTCACCCATCGCAAAAATGTCTTTTGGCTCTTTCGATGAATCATAAGTAGGGCCTGTACCTTCATCAAAGGGCAAGGCAAGGTCCTGTATTGTATGTAACTCTTCTTACACAATTCATCCTTCACCTTCATTCTTAAAGGTACATTTAGTGATTTCTTTCTAGATTTAGTTTTAAATGCCCAGTTTTAGAACCATACAAAAAAGACTAATAATTGCCAATCACTGTTATCTTCACTCCATAAGTAGTAAATAGGGGAAATGCCTAAATTTGACAAAATACTATAGATATTATGAAAATATTCAAATTTTAAAAATAAACTGTGAACAATTCTTAATTATCTATTTTACTGATATCTCTGAGCAACCCTTAAATATATTTGATCAATTGTGTTGAGTATTGGCCTTCAATGATCCTTCTGCTAAAAATGGTCCAGCGGAGATGATTTGAAAGGATTGCAGGTATATATTGCGTAATAATAAGTCTGGCTAAATGTTTTTTAACAAAGTAATTTATTTGCAAAAGGATTCAATTACGGCCCTTTCAGTCTGGTTATCATTTTCAACCTACATTTAGAAGAGCAATACACAAAGTACAAAAAGTCTTTTTTTTCCCCAGAAAAATGATGGTGTTCACATCTATATACCAATAATGACCGAGTGTGTCTTTAATAAACTGTGTTGTAAGAATTTGTAGTGTTCCTGTGTATAAACTAGACTATGAATCCGGTTGAAAATTAGTGAGGAGGTGATATTTGAAACTGATTTTCCTGTGGGTTTCATTCACCTCACGACCTTCCTAGTATCCCAGAATACACCCTGAGAGTCAGTTGTACTTGGAATCACACTTTAATGATCACATGGTAGATGAAAATTGAATTTGTGGGGTATAAGGCTAAATTTAAAATAAAAAAATTGTCTCAAAGCTCCCGCGCACGTCAGTTTATCGATGCGCATTAGAAAAATGAAAATCTTAAAAAATCTTCTTTTTTTAAACTTTTTTTTATTTATTTTTTATTTTTCAAAAAAGAAAGTAGAAAAAAAAAATCCAAAATGTCACAGATTTTTCAGATTTTCATTGATCACATCATTTTAAATACAAAAGGTCACTTTTACAAGGATTTCAATATTTTATATTTAAAAAAACACAACAACTTTGAGATAGGCTTTAATATAGCCTAATGGGATACTAAACAGTACAATGTACATTGTACATGGAGATTCAATGATCAGGAACTGTTATACCCTCTTACCGAAGATTTTGTGAAGTTTTGGGTGCAAACCCCACTAAGTTTGTTGAAAATCAAGATATTTAAACATGTTTCATTTTTAACAACCCTTTTTCTTAAAATCAGTATTTCTGAATCTATAATACAGATGTGGTATCTATGGTACTGTATTCATTAACCTCAATGCTTAAAGGCACTTGTTGAGCTCATAAGGATTGGACACCACTCTTTTGAGGAGGATCGGGCGGGCATGTTGAAAGGAATTTTTAATTATTTATTTTTGTCAAATTATGGGCAATACCTTGATGCCTCCATCACTACTGATGATTGGCGACCATATTTGCACTCTTCTTAGTGTTCTTTCTCCACTTTGTTCTATCTTGTGCTGCACGTTTGGCTTGAACGTAGTTGAGACCAGTCCATTCCCTGATGTTATCAAACCAGTTTTTCTTCCGTCTGCCACGTTTTCTCTTTCCTTCTACTTTTCCCTCAATGAGGTTGAGAGATAGGGGGCTTCCACTTCCCCTGAGCGTATGGCCGAAGTATCCTAGTTTAAGGCTTACAACCTTTCCCAACAGTTGTCTATCTGTTTCTAGCTCTTGGCAATAATTAACCAAAAAGGTCTATAAGATATTTTAATATTCATAGATCTTAAGGTCTACAGCATAGTTAAAGGTAGATGACCTGATCACATTTTCGTAACACAGAATTATTTCAAACATACAGAGATTTTCATATCATATGAAAGCTCGTATTTTTCTCATCATCATACTGAAATTTGACGGCCTAAATCGGTATAATTACGGAGAAATCGATGAAATAACGTCGAATTACCGCGAATGGTGGTAACCACTGATATAGTTTGTGTACTACTCAATGGGTACAGTTCACAGCATCTTGTGCGTCTAAAATAAGAACCATTAGAGCTATGCAACTCAAACTTTGAAACACGACTTTTTTAAGGATGACCTATCATGTAGAATAGAAAACTTCAAGTTGAAAATCGGAACATCTACCTTTAACTCCTTTTTCACTTGATGATTTAAAAATGACCGAAAGGCAAGACAGATTAAGAGCAAAACAATGATTTTTACAATTAAGAATGTCAAATTAAAAATAAATCTGTAATTTGGGTAGGCATGCTTTTTTGTAGTAAAAATAAATTCCAAGATTTGAAAATTAAGGGTGGGCAATGGAGGACAACCAGACACCCAAACAATGTGTTTCTGCAAGGATCTGTGCTTTAATATTGTAACAAGTTCTGGTATAGTTTGATCAGTTCCAAATTGGTGAAGCCTCCTTACAGCAGCAAATAAAAACAGAAGGATGCTGGCGTGCGTGCATGAAGGCAACTCTTGCACTGTGCATCATATGCATGCCACCAATACCAAGTGCATGTGGCCATAACCCCGGGTGCACACTTGGATTACTTTTGCGAGCGTAAAAAACAAATATTTCTCACCAATACGGAACTGATTTTTAACTATAGCAGTATTTAATATAATAAAAAATTTAAACAAGCTTTGGAAAGATTTAACCATGGGTTGTAGAATAAATCAGTATAAATTATTTGTCAAAACCAATAGGAAATGTATTAAGAAATGGAGATATGGTTATTGACTTGGATTTCCTTTCCTAAGACCCACTGTTACAGGTCAATAACCATCACATAATTTCGCAAGAAAATTGACGCTGGAACACTACCAAGAGGTTAGTTAGTTTCCATTGGCATTTTATTATACTATTAACTCACCTATAAATTTACAAGCCATATCTGTTAACTTATATCAAAATAGTAACTTCCTTGGTGTGATTTTGCTATCAAAATGCTAACATCATAATGAGTATTGAGTTTAGATAAAACCCTTGAGTTGGCTGACATCACTAACCATGCATAACCATGTGTCAACAATGTGGTTAACCACGTATTTATTAAATGGGTTTCCACAATGTCAAGTTCAGTTTATTGTTACAAAAATAAACACATTGTGTTGGGATATGTATGTGTCAATTACTAGAGTGCATATTTCCAGTCAATGATTTTATCACTATTTTTACTAAAGGATTTGATTAAAGGAAATCCGTGCCATGGAACTGTACAGTAGCCCTCAGACATGAAGTATTATTATTATACAGACCACATCCGTAGGTTAGCGAAGTTTTTGAAAGTGTCGCACAGATCAAACTGGCTATAGAATGGAAACAAAATCACTTGTATGGACGTCGCCATATTGATCGAAGCTATGACGAAACAGGTACAAGATTTCCACATCTCTGTTTCATGTATTGATATCTTCGATTTATGCATTGAATCCCTGCGTGAATACGTGCAACGACCTGCTACTGATGATGAGGTTTTATTAACGATGACGTCACAATATCGGGTATGGCTATCCCATCAGCATTTGCGACACAAACCAACGAATGTTATAGTTTATACAACAACTAAGAAAATCATTGTTATTTCATTGGAGGATTATTAGGTCACGTGTGATTAAATATCCGCTCCATTGCACGATTTGCCGTGCATCGACCCCTACGATACATTGCACGGTAAGAGGCTCCGCCCTAACACGATTTACGGGTTGCCGCCCATGACTTGACAACCTGCTTGACAACCTTTGACTTGACCCAGTGCAGATTTTCTTAGTGTTGTATAAAACAAATAATGAATGTTTTCATTCGTGCAATGGAACATTGCATCTTTCACCCCATGAAAATATTCGAACCATTGCACTCACAAACACTCATTATTCGTATACTAGTGTGTTCAATAAATATGGTCAATCTACTATTCTACTGAGACCCTGTACACAGTACCTAAATCCCTTCATTGGATGAAGCATTAATGAAGATCAACTAATGAAATGTGTAGTGTGTACGCTCTTACCTTCATTGAATGAAGCAAAACTAATCTTCATTCAATGATGCTAAAGAGGTTCTTTCGATGATGATACATCTTAATTCAATGAAGCTTCCGTCATTAACTAATGAAGATCAATGTTCATTGAATGAAGCGATTTTATAGTGTGTATGGGGTCAATGAAGATACATCTTAATTCAATGAAGCGATTCGGTGATGTGTACGCTCCAATGAAGATCAATTAATGTTCATTGAATAAAGCTATGAAGCGATTAGGTATTAATGTGTACGCTCCCTTCATCAACTAATGAAGATCAACTAATGTTCATTGAATGAAGTTATTTTATAGTGTGTATGGGGCCTAAGACGACAGAGGGGGATAGTTACCAACATTTTATTTTAAAGTTAAACCCATTTATAAATTAATTTCAGCCCATTTTTGAAAATTAAGGTTGAAGAATGTGATCTCTCCCCACATTTAAAGCAATTTTTTCAAGGATTGAGGGCGTCCCCTGGAAAAGATCACATCATATACCTTTTAAGTAGGCTTAATGGGCACTACTGTCAGTTTAGTTCAGTTCAAAGTGATATTTTCTTCCAATGTTCTGATGCTATGGTTTTTACAGTAGCTATAATTCTGCCTAAGGCGGGTTTTTTTTAAATGCCGTCTTCTAGACCTATACAGGGTGAATCAAAAAGAATTGTGCACACATTGTAACGGCCCTTGACCTTTAGAGATACTTTTGCAATGAGCATGAGATATCCTTATTGATAAAGGAGACTAAAAAAGCTCAACTTACCCCAAGATGACAAGCTCCCCATATTTGATGGTAGAGGTTCCTAGCGTCTTCTTGCCTTCATCATAATCATCTAAGCTACAGGTCTGTATTGTCTGACTCATTTCTGTAATGTGTTGGTTGTGATGTTGATGATGGTGGTGGTGGTGATGCTTGGAGGATTCTGGTGACCTCTCCTCATCCTCTGATGGTTTTCTGTGGTGAGAATATAATAATAATTGAACAATAAGCAGTGCTGTAGGACTTGAGTCATGGACTCACGACTCATTTGTAGGACTTGAGTCATGGAGTCAGACTCATTTGTAGGACTTGAGTCATGGAGTCAGACTCATTTGTAGGATTTGAGTCATGGACTCAGACTCATTTGTAGGACTTGAGTCATGGACTCAGACTCATTTGTAGGACTTGAGTCATGGAGTCAGACTCATTTGTAGGACTTGAGTCATGGACTCAGACTCATTTGTAGGACTTGAGTCATGGACTCAGACTCATTTGTAGGACTTGAGTCATGGAGTCAGACTCATTTGTAGGATTTGAGTCATGGACTCAGACTCATTTGTAGGACTTGAGTCATGGACTCAGACTCATTTGTAGGACTTGAGTCATGGAGTCAGACTCATTTGTAGGATTTGAGTCATGGACTCAGACTCATTTGTAGGACTTGAGTCATGGACTCAGACTCATTTGTAGGACTTAAGTCATGGAGTCAGACTCATTTGTAGGACTTGAGTCATGGAGTCAGACTCATTTGTAGGATTTGAGTCATGGAGTCAGACTCATTTGTAGGACTTGAGTCATGGAATCAGACTCATTTGAAGGACTCGGAGGACTCGGATGCTGAAGGCTTGGACTTGGACTCAGACTCTGCTGGAGGTTTGAAATCTTGACTCATTTTTAGGGGTGTTTTAACCTAAAACAACAGCTGATTTGAATGCATTTGAGTGATTTGGGACCCATGTGGCTTTTGTTGTTGATTTGGGAACCATGTTTAGGGTTTTCCTCATACAGCAGCCTAATGTGTTTATCCCATAATATTACAAAATATGTTCTAATAGATACATGTAGGGGCATAGTGGCCAGCTCTAGGGTTAGATTAACTGTTTTGGCAAAGTCGTTGATAAAGATATTTAGTATGGAGTTATTCAAGCGCCACATTTCTTACACGTTGCTGATCCCCATACTTCTTACAAAATTTAAACAATTGAGCGATTAGCATTTTAAATTAGGACACCAGCTTTTTGTGGGCGATGTTCAATCCCTAATCGCTCCAGTATTATGTGCGCTAGGGCTGTGAGAATTGAGCGTAAAATGTTGCAAGTTGTACGTCGATTCCATGTTGAATGTCAGTACGTCGGTTCCATGGTTACAGACCAAAATCCTATGCGATGCAGGAAGATCATAGAAGTTCAAGACATATTTTTGGGAATAAAACTATCAGGGGAGAAAAACGTGTCAAATTAGGGGTGGGGGGAAGTCTGGGTGAAAAATATGCTCTTTTGACGTATACACCATTAAACTAAAACACCCAATGCAATTGTAATATATAAGGAAGTATGAAAAAGAATGACGCATGTCCCTTTAAATATCTTCTTTGATGTTCAATTGGGTGTGTTAAATTAAACTCCAGCACTAGTTGAACTGCACAGCCTGCTGCCTGCTCGAGAGCGTAATAATATCGGCGCACACGACATGATCCTTAAATCAAATATGTGCCTTGACAGCTATAAAGACGGATGCTCAATGTTTCCTTGATGGCTAACATTTTTTGCAGTTGTCATGTCATAATATTGAATTCATGTTGGAATAGAATATAGATTTTAAAGGTGAACGTATCATGGGTGGATGGGGTACATTTATGTGAAGTAGACAGGTTAAGCCTGCCTAACACAAGTTATTAGTCGTTAAAAACAAGATCTGAATTTGGACAAAGTTTGCCCCTCCCATGCCTGTAAGATGCAAAATAAAGGCTTTCTAGCAGACAGTTCAGTGCCTTCAGATCTTAATAGAATACTGCATGTTATCGTTTTTTTCTTGTTTTTACACTGTCCATTAGTCCATAGTTACTAGACATGTTTCATCAATTTACAGAGCTATATGTCGCACTTCTAAATGTCATAGTACCGTTAGTACGTACGCTAGCCATGTCACAGACTAATTTACGTTGAGGACAGGAAACACTTAACAGTTCTGTTTAAAAGGGTGTACAACCCTAGAAACACTTCATATTCATACGGTTTCCTTCGCTCGATAGTCTTGGGTTTCGTGCTGGGATGTTAAGTTTGAAAAAGTTCGTGCTGGGATGTTAAGTTTGAAAAAGTTAGCCATGATATTTATAGAAAGAAAAATTGCAACACACAGTGAAAAGAATAACAAAAATAATTTAAGTTTATTATTTTCACTGCCAAATTTCCTTGATAGTGCTTTAACCCTAACCCATCTAAATCTTACAAAAACTCATAGCCAGAAACTATCTCCATGCACGTGCTGCTGCATTGCCTCGATGACGTCACCTACTGCAGGCATATGTGGGTAGGAAGTTGCTGCCCGCTTATGCGCTGGGAGTTTAACTCAGTCGGTAGAGGGACAGACTTTGGTGCGGATGGTCCCGCGATCGAATCCCGGGGGTTGCTGGGTGAATTTTTTCAGGTAAAAAAATAGTACCTTTCCCCCCTCCCCCCGATATATATTCACACAAACATAGCCGCGGGGGTTAGGGTTAAGAATGATGTTCTAATTTTTCTTACTGGATGTATTACATAATGAAATGCAGATTAATGATACTGAATGAGTGTATCGTCAATACAAAATTGCATATTAATGTTCGCAATGGCATGGATATATCAATATTAGTCAAAATGGAATAACATGCAATGCCCCTCTAATTTTCAAAAAAATATAAATTGGGGGTGTATGGGGAGTTTGTCTCAGGAATAGCTTTCACAAAATATTTGTTGATCTTTCCAAGTCAAATTTTCAGGAAATCTAAACAAGTCTTATCCCATTCAGCTGGTAGCAATTTATCCATAGTTCATATCATGCATGCAAAATGTAATCAAAAAGTCTTTCATATGTTTATATTTTGACTTTTATCGATACAAAATACAAAATAGCATACCCACCGTCCCTCTTCATTTTGTATGCTCCCATATAGCCTTCAGAGAGTAGCTATGTGCATACATAGGCGATTTTACTGTTTATGGTGCATACTGACATTTGATCACTTGGGGAATACTACTTTAAATTGCACCTGCCTTGAGTTTAAAGTATTATAAATGGGGAGGGAGTGAAGGAGGATTTGCTCAAATATAAATGTTGCAATCCTCTTCCATTATTTACACATTGTATGTACATAGGTGATATCAAATTACTCTCTGTGCATTTTACTATATGAAGAAACAGGAACCTTGCAGTAAAAACACTTTATGGCATTTAGATATATAAGGGTATAATTAAAACAACTACTTGGTTGAATGAAAGCTTATATTTGTTTTATGCAATTTATGGACAAATAATAATAATAATGGTTTGGGTTTGTAACTGCATGAGGCCAAATACGAACCTTAACCAATACTTTTTTGTATAAAATGAACAATAAGAATTGTCTGAAATACCCCCAACTTATGGTTAAAAGTAGCCCAAAATTGACCAAAACATAGACAAAATAATTAGGCTTATACTAAATCATGAATTGATACCACTCTCTGTTATTGCTACAGTACAGCTGTGATAGCATGAACTCAATTCATAGCCTATTTAGTATTTGGCTCAAAATTCTATCAACTAGTCTCAAAGCATTTATTTTTCAAATCCAATTGATCTTGAACTTGAACAAAGGCAATACCATTCAAGTGTCTACAAATACTACTATTGTTACCATCTATTGAAGGTAAGGCAGTTCACAATTGGGGAATTATGACCAGCCATTGAAAGTAGGCAGAACAAATCAATGGACAACAAAAAATAACATTGGTTATGGTTATATTGTCACCCAATGCCAAAACCAAGGTCAGACAACTTAATACAGGTATCACAAAGCTAAGACAATATTTTGCAATGCTCAAACGCTACCTAATAGTATACCTATAGTCCTTATACCCCTATGCACCATTATTGCAGATTCATAACCCTAACTCTAGTACACCACACTGCAACAGATTTGTTTTCAGACCCCAACATTTTGTTTTCAGACCCCCCCCCCCCTCGGATTTGAACAACGGACCTCAAGCACCAGAGCCCAGATCCTAACCACTACACCATGGCTGTCAGTCACACTCGGCGCAGTATATTCGCTTCATTATATAGTCTGGGTCCGTTTTGTAGCCCAAAAACCTGCACGCCAGGTTATAAAAACATTTTTCCGCACAGTTGCCATGTGGTGTAGTAGAGTTAGGGTTATTGTGATGAAAATTACAAAATTTTGGAATGAAAAAATAAATAAAAAATTTGCTGCTTAATGAAGACAAAAAGTGTCCCTGAATGGATTTTGATTGACGAACCATACCCTAAACTGGAACTGTCACAATGTTACTTGCATTTTTGTCTATTTACCCATATTTTTAATACGGTTGGATATTTTAACCAAAATTCTGCCACTTTCAATGATATGTTAATCTAATAATAATGCTTTTACATTATATTTATAATAATTTTATACCTTTACTAAATTGCGCTTTTCACAATTATTAATATTACCATAATTTCCAGAATATGGTTTTAACACAGGTTTTAATGACCACAATGAAAAATGAAAATAACTATGAAATTGAAAACAAAGAATTCCAGTTATAACACCACATGACCTCTGCATGACCTGACCTGGCCTGAAAATTAACTGGAAAGTGTAACTTCACCCTGTGTAGTGAGATATGCAGAAACAACTTTGCTATTTTGTATTGATTGCATCTCCAAGGCATGATATGCTGCTGATTTAAAGCAATCATTTCATGTATAATTCAATGGACTTCAGCAATGTTTTGTAAATCTCTGAATAGATCTATATTTGTGAGGCAACAACAACCACCCTGCTGTACAGGCCCTACTGATCTTTTCTTTTGCCTATTTCTTCTTCTTTTTTTGATTTTTTTGTTTAAATTCCTGACTCGGCAGCACCCCCCTCTCAAGTTTCCGACTCGTGTCTTGCATGTTTATAAATATGACATGATGTCATTGTATTGAATAAAGGGTATACAATTATGAATTGGTCTATTCTGATGTTAATATACTTAAATATTGATTAGGCTATATTAAAAAAATCTTTTGTCTCAAAGCTCTTCAGCTTTTCAAAACCTAATGCGGAATGCTTTTTTTTTATAAAGTGTTTAAGTTTTTTGGGTTTTTTTAAATATAAAATATTAAAATCCTTGTAAAAGTGACCTTTTGTATTTAAAATTATGTGATCAATGAAAATCTGAAAAATCGGTGAAATGTTGGGATTTAAAAAAATAAAATTGTCTTCTTTTTTCTAATGCACATCAATTAACAAACACGCACGGGAGCTTTGAGACAAATGATTTTTTTAATATAGCCTTAGTGTAGTTATTACCACACCCAAAATAATCATTGAGGGAAAATGCCCTGTTCCCATATCACACATTTAATGCATTGTTATTTTAGATATTGAAAGAAATATTGGCTCATTGATTTTTATAAATATTTCATTATGTAGGATAAGCGCTCATGCAATCATTGGTTATATATAGTTCAAGGTTATAATGAAAGGCCTGTAACTAAAATTGTCACAATTTGAATATTTGAGCGCAATTAGCCGTTGAAAATTACCAGCTGATTGATTACTTAACGTGACAGACAAAAACGTATAATATGTAGGATTGCAATTTTTGCTGCCAGCTAATTTGAAGTTTTATATTGCGAAAAAATGGGGCTCCGGATATAAATAAGCAAAAATGGTAACCACATATGAACGAAGCATCTTCATTGCTATGGATCCATGTTCAAGTACTTTTTTCAGTTTTTCTTACCCAATATCATAGGATATGTTAAGTTTAATGCAAAAAAATCAAAAACAAACAATTTTTCTGTTTATTCATTTTTAGTTGTTCTTTTCATATAAAGTTTCTTATTTTCCTTTTCTTTATTGTTTTGTTCATTTTCTTTATTTTTTACCTAATTTTATTTTTATTGTTTTAAAATTTATTTTCTATTCCTTTTATTTTATGTGTGTTAACCTACTTTGAACAACCAAATACATCTACCATCCCGAGCTGAAAACATGTATTATATAGAACAAACATTGATAACCACCCGTTGCTAAATTATGAAGGCAGATTCCCACTACACCAGTGGTTCTCAACCTTTTTGGCCCATGACCCCTTTCGACATTCTTGGTCAGTACCGTGACCCCCCCCCCCCTCCCCCCCCCCCCAAAAAAAAAAGAAGAAGAAAAAAAACCCGATTTATTAAAACTGAAACTGCTTGGTTATATGATGCGAGCGTAACGAGCAGGAAATTTTGCATAATTTGAACGTTTCTTTTGAGTTTTTAAGCATTTTTAGAGCGAAATATCAAAATGGTTTCCCAAAAAGCTATGTTCATGACCCCTTCAAGACCCCCCTGGAAAAACCCCAAACAACCCCCAGGTTGAGAACCCCTGTACTACACAAACAGTCATGTTTCATCATTTGATCAAAGCGTTAGATACTTTCTGGCAAGAGGATGAAATGTTTACATTACCTCCATATAGTCAAAACCACCAATATTCAGTTTTGTTAAAGGAATGGTGGCTTCTCCTTTATTACACAGGGTGTCCCAGAAGGATTTATACTGTGTTTGACCAAATAATAACAATATAAAAACAACATTGCAATCAAAGTCTAATGGGGAACATATTTCCTACTGATTCTGTTCATTTCATCCAAATATCTTTATCCGTTTCGATGGCATTGAAAATCTGTGAAAACCTGCTTTTCAATTTCAGCGTATTTCAATTGATGAAACTTACACGAAACTTTAATACTGCCACTAGACAAGTATGATACATCACTCAAGCAGACCAATTCCCTAACACCATTCAAATATTGCTTCATAAACATCCAATAGTTGATATCTATTCATTTCAAAGTGGAAATCAAAAGAGGACACAACATTACAGGCTGCATTGAGCTTTGTGCTAAACATGATTGGTCAATGATTTAAAAAGAGGTCATTTTGGTCAAACTTGGAAGCCACCATTTTTACAAAAAGCTAGTCCATAATTTATGTCAGAAACGTCCCATTTTCAAAATTCATAAGAAAGCTAAATATAATTTATGTAGATGTTAGAATCATAACCACTTTGCCCAATAACAATGGCATTGATAGCTAAATAAATGCATCTTTAACTTTCCTGGTATAAATCATTCTGGGGACACCCTGTAATACAATTATTATACAATCAAAAGGCTTGCACACTCCATTCATTGTTGTTGTAGACATAAGCAACTATTGTCACCTTATGTAAACTGACAACTGAAGTACATTTGCAAACAAGAATATGTGACAGTTTTACATTCCTACTCTATTCAGTGGTTAACAGAAGTAAACATGGTAAATGACATGTTCTCCATGAATAGGCCATCAATCTATCAATCATTGTCTGCATTGCATGACTACAGATGTATAATTGTAATTAAAATAAGAGTGTACATTGCTGATTCTTTACCTATTCATTGAGAAGTTGCAAGCAAATTTTGGTTTTTATTAATTTTGAAATTTTGATTTGAGCCCCACCAGCTTTAAAAGTATGCCCTTGGTTAGATAATGTAAATAGGCACGTTATATGATCCCTAGATAAGTGTCAAATAATTCAAATAAAATAAAATAATAAAATAAATCTTTAAGAAAACGAATCTTAGTGCATGTCTGTGCTGTAATACTAATAGCAACGCAGCCGAAAGATCCTCTGTTTTTCTCAGGTTTTATCCAATCTAAAGTATGCTCTCTCCTATAAATATAGATTTTACCAAACAACCAGGGTGCCATATATTTTTCAGAGAGGATTTCCTTTTAGTTCACCTTTGACCAATCCAATTTTCACATGTAATGGTAGCCCCGCCGGGCTGGGCGGACATGTACATGTTATATATTTTATGAGACATGTACATTGTCCCATTGGATTCCATGTTTGATCATCACCATACAACATGCAAAAGAATGTGTGGCAAAATGAAATTCCTGATTAGTATAAATGTACATGTATGCAACAATTGGCAAATTTCCCATGATCAAGGTTGCAGGGTCATGTCTCAACTAAATTTGTATTGAAAAGGGTTTTTCTAATTACAGCAATCCAAAATACTTACCTATGACGAATCCAATCAATCAATCAATAATAATAAATGCCAAATAAATGCCATAATCCATAATAACAATATATGGTACAGACCCTTTTGTTTATAATAGTGATCAACCTAAAATAAGGAGATAATTACTTTTTTATTATTATTAAAGGCTGTTAATGACAAGTGGCAACTCATAATAATTACCTCTAAAAATAGAATGTTGCCATTTTGTTCTATATTATTAATAAAAGAATTAGGGCAATTAGAAACATAAATTCATCACATCTCTACACAAATGTTTAACACTTTAATTTTTAGACAACCTTCCTTTTATGGATTTGAACATCCTCGATGAGGATCTATGATTTGAATCATGAAGAGAACAGGATAAAAGGGGCTTTTCCACCCTGATCATTTTGAGGGATTTTTATTTTTGAAAATAAACTTCTGTGAGATTATCAAGTGCACTCACAACTGCGGATCGAACTCAGACCGCCATTATGGGAGTCGGACTCCATATCTACTTTGCTCTGGGTCATGCTCTCGAACTCAATAGGTGCCTGTAATGTAAAATTGGGGGGAAACCTACCCTGTAGTGTTTAACGGGCAAACCGACCCATTTTTTCAAAACTGTTCGACATTATGATTTTTCGAAAAACCTTTTGGACATTTTGAGAGAAAAGAAATTTTAAAGATTAAAATATGTTTTGTTTCAACAATTATTGAAATTCACCAACATTTTCACGCAAACACTGAAGAAACAGAACAAAAAACAAAACCCAACCCAAGTTTGGTTTTGTTTGTTGCCTTAGCACGCTATTGCTACAATAGTTTTTGCGCTTGAATATCTTACAATGTCCATGTTTTAAAAGTAAAATGAGCATATATTCAAGGATTCAACAACATGCAAAATTATTCAACTTTGGGAGAGCAGGCATGACACTGTTCCACACTAAACTAAACTTTCAATCTACATTGTAATATAAAATTTCAACCTGTCATACCCAAAAGATACTAACATCAATTTTGTTACAAGATCCTATTCCTAGGCTATTTTATTCATCACATACACACCATCCAAACCACACCAATTAATGCTGCTTGAATTGGCAACTGACCTGACCTTTGTAGGAATTCAATTCACTTGTACCTGCTTGAGTTAAATTCATTCATTCATGCAGATCCCGCCATCACAACTCCCTACCTTCTCTCTATTCTCCCTCCTAATGTCCTGGGGTGAAATAAGGTGACTATTGGGTCAATAATATATTTATGAACAAAGTGGTTTCAAAAAGCTTGAGTTGTAATGTTGGGTGGCTAGGTTCATGGTGGGATCCACTCCACTTGATGTAATGTTAGGAATACAAAGGTTTTTAAAGAAACAGCAAAATGTGTAGCAGGTAGATCTTCTTTGAAAAGTTCTTTCAAATTCTGATCTCATAAATGTAATAACTCAGTTCCCCAGCATAGGCTATTCCAAAGTCTAATACCAAGATATCATATTGTTTGTGGGTGTCTAGGGCCAGGGGGCTGCCATTTTCTTTGGTAGGGGTCTCAAATTTCCAGGGGTCAATTTTTTTAACACAGGAAATAGGAGGGTCATAAAATTAATACAATTGTAAAAGGGGAGTCAAAACAAAATTTTAGATATAAAAAACAGAAAATATTAGCGAACTTTGCGCGCATTTTGTCTATGTTTCAACATTGTAAAACAAAAATTGGGTCATCCACCCTAATTTTGTTTATTTTCACATCAACTGTTTCCCACATAACCCAGGCCTAAACTATAGACAGTGTCATATTAATGCTATATGGACATAATTCCAACAATGAGTGTGTACTTGTGTACATTATACATGTATACATATGACTATATGAGCGTATGCGTAAACCCGGAAGTGAGTACCGGGCGCCTCCAAAAAATGACTGTGCGACGCGCGTCAATTGTAAAATAGTCACGTGCATGCACAGTTGTTTGCGCAGTTCATGAATCTGGACGCAGTTCCATGAACAACAACAAAACACGGTCGCATGAAATAGCTTGAATTTCGACCATAGCATTAAATAACAGTTGACTACATTGTATCTCGAAATAAAGAACTGTGTGAATGTTGTGGGAGGTGTTATCTGAGTAGGGGGACATAAAAATAATCCCTTTCGTTTAGGGGGGGGGGGGGGGGGGGGGGGGGGTCATAATAATAATAATAATAATAAATCATTTATATAGCGCCTAGTCAAAGGAGGTCAATGTGCTTTACAAAGTTAACAAAATCAAAACAATACACAGCAAAAACACATTAAAAGGTATACTAAAAGTAAAATGCCTTAATCCACAACTTAGGTTATACACAACCATAACATAAAGCGAGTAAAATACATAATTAAAAACATCATTAAAAAAACAGTAACAGTTTTAAGCATGAGGCAAAGGGGGGCAATTAACTGACTGGAAAGAGGTGCGTTTTCAGGCTCTTCTGGAAAATAGCCATGGATGTGGATTGGCGAAGTTGCAAAGCCCACGTCACCATAAGTCTGTTTAGTGCTGTATAACTAGAAGTATTCTGTCATTACCGGATCTCAGGTTCGGCCTAGATGGAATATTATAGCGGCAAAGAAACTCACTGAGGTAGCTTGGAAGGAGTCCATGAATGCTCATAAATGTTAAAAGCAGTAACTTGAAAATGACACGTGATTCCAGCGGTAGCCAATGACGTTCCCTCAGGAGCGGAGCTGATGGTTGTCTCCTGTCAAGCCTAAAGATGATTTTGGCAGAGCGGCTCTAGAGTGTTTGGAATCTTTTTCTTTCTTTAACAGTAATACCGTAGAGCAAGTAGTTTACTTAGTCAAGACGGGATAGAATTAGTGAATGAGTGAGATGTTGGCAGCTTTCAGACGGGATGAATCAGCAAATTCTGTATACATGTATATAATTATGTTAAGCAGACGGAAATTGACAGTTGTAATTATGGACTTAACATGACTCGCCATCGTCATCGCTTGATCGAACACAACACCAAGGTTCTTAATAGATAGAGAGCGATAAAATGACAACGCTAAATGACATGTTTGGGACCGCCCCCTACCCATATTTGTTCAATTTAATGTGAAAAGGGGAATTTTAATGATTTTTGATTTGTTAATTATATCTTGTTTTTAAACTGACAATTAAGCATACAGTAGTAGTAATTCCCTAATAAAATGTATAGTTGTACAAAAAGTGTTAGTTTATTAATATTTTTGGGAATGAATCTGAAAAGGAAACATTGTCAAACGAAGGGAAAAGAACAAGCCTATTTTATAGGGTAACGCTGAACAATGGGTCAACTCAAACTAGAGGGAACGAGCGGTTGGTCAAGGAAAAACTCTAAACAAAGAGAAAGCAATCAGGACAAATTATTCATGCATCATCAAAAAATTGCAAATGTACAAATAATACAAAATGAATAGACAAAAAAACTCTGCTAATACAGCACTACTCCCAGGGGCATCCCCAGACCCTTTTTATTGGAGGGGGCGGGGGCACAACATAGTTGTACCAACAATTTTAATTACAGATACCAAAATTCATAAAACTTACACAATTTTTTTTCCGCCAGCAGCTGAAATCTTGATAAGTGGGAGGGGGGGAGGTGGGGGTAGCGATGACGTTTTTCTAAACCCAGTTGAAAAAATTGCATGGTCAAAATCGCAAATGTACCAACGGAAGCTCGTGTGTACCATGCCTTTGCCGACAGATTTAATGAATGGGGGGGGGGGGGGGGGGGGGTGACACCCCTTCTGGAGACACCCTTGACTAACTCCTATTAAACGTTAATGAAATTTACAAATAACACCCCTTTTTTCAATAAGACGTCAATGGCCATGAGGTTAAATCATGACCCTCTTGAAGTTGCTGATACATCAATCATTAGATTACATGTAGTTTAAAAATATTTTAATTTAATTCCTCAGGATACAATTTTATAAAGAAAAAAACAAGGGGCGATTGCCGACTGTTGAATCCAACATCACAATGATCAGGCCTGGAAAAAATGTTGATTTCCCAGCAAGCTAACCCAAATTTCCCTCCAAAATGTCCCACTATTTCTGATGTATTCCTTTATAGAACTTGGGAGAGCAAGATTTCTCTCCAAAAGCCAAAATTTCGTTCCAAATATGCCCAAATTTCCACGCAAGGAGCTTCTTAAATTTGCCCATTTTATCCAGGCCTGCATACATTCATGGAAAAAATGCTAAACTGTAATCAAGTCCACGATCGAATAAAGCGTAACAACACTAATTAATTTCAAGCAATGTTTGAATCTACTCTAGGATGGAAATAGGATGTATAAATTGTATACATTATGTTGCGTCACGCAGTTGTGCCTAAAACAAAAAGTGAGCTTGAATTTCCAAAATTAGGCCCAGCATTAATTTCCAGTACAAAAAAAAAGAAAGCATTTGTTGTCACTTTCCAAAGACAAAATAAGGGTCGGTCGGCCGAGGACAATACAATCATACATTTGTTGACTGAATCTCAGACTCAGAGAGGCTAGTTAGTAATTGGCTAATCACAATAAAGTAAAAATTGTTTACTTACAAAAGTGGCATTCTTTGAGTTAGGTACAACATGAAACAGCCAGTTGTATTCAATCAATCAAGATTCGGTCTATTCACTCCAAAATTCCACAATCAGTAGATAGAATAATCCTTAATAGTTTATGTTGATCACCAAAATGTCAAATAAAATCTGCTATAAACACCAACACTACACAGCAAAGCGATCAGCTTTATTCATTTTTTAAAGCAAAAGCTCGAAAATAAATTAACCATGAAAATACATGGCAAAGAAAACTGCGTCATTTTAAATTTTTCACACTTTAAAATAGCACAGTGAGCAGTAAATGTTCGACGATTATTATAGTGGTTTATCAACGCAAATTTCAAAGCAGAGATTATGGTTTATAATAGACTCACAGACTTATCTATTTTGAGTCAATCCCTACAGCTGAGCGATAGGTAGGATCCACGAAATCAAAATAGTGCTACAGTGTTGCTCTCGCCGGGTGTTTTGTTGTTTTTCACGATCCGTTCGTTATCTTTATTTTACGGACAAGAACAACACATAAAAATCAAATTTGCCAAATAGTTTATGTATCATCTTTTATGTTCAGGTAATCCATAAAGAGTCTCAACATGATTTAATGTAGAACAACACGATTTCGACGTTCGATTTCACAACAGTTCTTACAGAGAATAACTCCTTAATCGACCAACGGCTCGCATCCAAAAATCATCTGCTACGTCGCTGGCGAGTGGCGATCCAACTGATTGAATTTTCAGTGACCCGTGAGAAAAAGAGCTCACAACATAACCTTTCAACTTTGACCTACCAGGAAATCCCGATGGCGCGCATGTTTAATATTATCCATAAGGCTGACATTACTGTTTAAATAAGTTGTGTGCTGATGAGGTAAAATAATGCTCACCCGCCCAGATTGAGACTGTGTTCGGTAGTGCATTTAAACTTACCCCAATAAATAGTTTTCGCGGCTAATAAATGTAGGGGAGACCGGAGGAAGATGGGACACCTAAGGGGAAAGATGGGACACCTAATTTTACTCGGCTGTTACTACGAATATCCGACAAGAAGTGACCCCACCAAAGCAAAAGACAGAAACTTAAAAGGCAGAAAAAGCTGAAAAGACTGAACAATTTAGAGTAATGATTACGTGAGTAGCAGGGCTCAAATTACAGGAACTTCAGGAAGGCCATGGCCTCCATGCCCTTTGACTTGGCCTTGGTGCCCTCAATTTCAAAGCATTCTTTAGCATATAGTGGCCTCTGGTGTCCTTGTGCACTGGCCTTGAAATGAGTGCCCTCAAACGTTTGTAATTTGAGGCGTGAGTAGCCTTCTGAAGGTGCATGAGTGTTTGCATGTTTTCAGACTATAGTAAGTATTGTGCCTCACATGAAACATGGTGCTCTCCAGTATGGTTGCACTTTATGTTGACAGACTTAAGTACATAGTAAGTTATGTTATCACACATAGGGCCTACATGGATTATGAATGTATGCCGTGCCCATCATGTAGGCTATGTTATGGCTTCATGTAAACATTAAAACATTTCATGGTGGTCATCATAGATCATTAACATTTTGCATGTCCAGCTGAGGCTAGTGTTGTATTTCAACATGAATTTGATGTACCGTAGGCCTACATGTACTTATAACACTATATATTAGGCAAAAACAATAGGGCCTATTTGTTGTGTTGCCCTCAACGACCAACCCTAAAATCTCAAAAATCAGGGTCAAATTTAAAATTAAATTGAATAAAATTGTACCCAAATTGTCCATATACAGGGTGACCCAAAAAAATGTTAACACTCCGGGCACATAAGATATCTTAAAAGGACAGGAACACACGGGTCTAATCTTGATGTATTATGAAAGCTGAGTAAATAAGCTTTCATTTGCATTTTGGCGTTCCAATTGGTTATTTAGAACGGTAGATATGCTTCAGCAAACATGAGGAAGCAAAATTGGCTTGGTCCAGTTTGCATTAATTACAACTATGATTACGAACTTGTAAGAATGCCAAAAACATTATTGTGCAGTAATTTAAAAGTAACAATACCATTGCAACATTTAATCATAAGTTAGAATGTATCGATTATTGAATATAATTGAATTTTTTCATTCATTTATGGTTAATTTCAGTGCAATACTAGTTTATTTCAGTGCAATATTAGTTTAATTGGATGGACCATTTCAACAAAGAACATGAAATGTTTCAATTTCAATTTTAAAGACTGCTTTAATGACAGCTACGCATTGCACATGGAAAAAGAGTATAGAACTTGAACTCATGACAAAATACCTTGTCATATTCATGTGGAATATATTTATTTGTCTTTTAAGCTTGAAAAGAATCGAAAGAATGCGTTGAAAAGAACAAAGAAGAGATTAACTGATGTGTGTGTGTGACTTAATCATGTTACTTCTTGCTTCGTGCATTTTAAAAGCTTTACTTTCATACTGAGAGGATTGGACCAAGTCGATTTTGCTTCCTCATGTTTGCTGAAGCATATCTACCGTTCTAAATAACCAATTGGAACGCAATAAAATGCAAATGAAAGCTTATTTACTCAGCTTTTATAATACATCAAGATCAGACCCGTGTGTTCCTGTCCTTTTAAGATATCTTATGTGCCCGGAGTGTTAACATTTTTTTGGGTCACCCTGTATTACTATTTTCTGCTTGAAGTCATATATTTTACACAAGTGTGAGATGAATAAGTTTGCTTTAGAATAAATAGTTTTAAACTATTATTTAATAAACTAGGAACATTAGTAACATCATGGTTTAGTAACATTTGTTAGCAAAAGAAAAAAGAAAAAAGGAAAATTGACCGACCGACCCGACCTCAAGATTTTTGGCACTTGAGGGCAACACAGCAATTTTGTTGTTTCCTTTATTTACGAATAGGGCCTAAAGGACCCTCTACGGCACTACGAGCGCAACAACTTCACAAACATTTTAAAGGCTGGTGCAAATTGCGGGGTAGTTATTATAGGCCTACAGTAACTGGTGTGAGGGGTTAAAGGGTGTGATTTGAAGCAGGACAGGGTGGGGGGGATGCTATGGACCCCAACAGGTATCAGCCAATCTATCAAATTACGCTCTTTTTGAAATAACAGTGGGAAAAAATGGCGTACCCAAACTTTCATTTCCCCCTGAAAATCCCTGGTGTGCCCCTACGTCTTTAAAAGCATGTTACAATTATAATTACTTTATTTTATACTTTTAAAAACTTATATATTTATTTGTTTTGTTTTGATGATAATCGTTTTTAACCTTAATTTCTATACAAATAACAACAACATAAATACTAACTGTATATGATCATGCACTGACAGGAAACATAACTTTAATTGTTTGTAAGGCCTTCACAGTTAATGCAGGCTCAAATCTTGTAAGCAGGCCTTCCTGCAATGACAATGTATCTCAAGGGAACAACTGTGTTGGGGTTTTGTATAATAGAGTCAATTGTATACAGCCATTTCACAGTGTGAAGACACATACCCTTGGTTTAAACTTGTACAACAGTCATGACAATACAGAAGTTTTGACCAACAATCCTACAAATCTCAATTCGGGTAACTCACGAAATCATAACTTTAAAATGTTCAGTCTTTTCTGCCTTTTCTGTCTTTCATTTGTCTGTCTTTTACAGCTGCCGATCATCAAGAGCCTTGCTGGTTCCCTGATTTGATATAACGGCCCGATTTAAATACTGAAAATAGAAAACAATGGATTGTTTCTGAATATAATACTGTATTATCATAAAATCAGATTGTAGGCAATATTAACCTTTGTGGGCTAGAAAATAGTATAATATCAACTCGAATATATTGGGCTATTCCAGATAATAATGAACCCCCCCCTATAGAGGACAAACTATTTTTTCATTTTTTAGTCTGGAATTCCATGGCTCCCTCTATGAAAAGTGTCTGGAATTCCAGATTAAACTTCAAAAAAGTATGGAATTCCAGGTCAAACTTCAAAAAAGTATGGAATTCCAGGCGCTCTCTCTTGCTGCACCTATAGAGGACAAACTATTTTTCATTTTTTAGTCTGGAATTCCATGGCTCCCTCTATGAAAAGTGTCTGGAATTCCAGATTAAACTTCAAAAAAGTATGGAATTCCAGGTCAAACTTCAAAAAAGTATGGAATTCCAGGCGCTCTCTCTTGCTGCACCTATAGAGGACAAACTATTTTTTCATTTTTTAGTCTGGAATTCCATGGCTCCCTCTATGAAAAGTGTATGGAATTCCAGATCAAACTTTAAAAAGTATGGAATTCCAGATCAAACTTCAAAAAAGTATGGAATTCCAGGCGCTCTCTCTTGCTGCACCTATAGAGGACAAACTATTTTTTCATTTTTTAGTCTGGAATTCCATGGCTCCCTCTATGAAAAGTGTATGAAATTCCAGATCAAACTTTAAAAAAGTATGGAATTCCAGATCAAACTTCATGGCTATAGAGGACAAAATACTTTTCGCCAAAAAAGTATGGAATTCCAAACACATTTTTATACAATTGTCTGAAAATCCAAACTTCCCTTGTCACTTTAAATCAGGGACCAATTTGCACAAATCCTTGCTTATAAAGTGTATGTATCATTCAAACCAAAAAAAACCACAAATCAAATCACAGCAGTCTAAAAACAGTACAGGAAACCAATAAAGTTGATTTGTGTGCATGGAGGGGGGGGGGACCATCTGAAGAACAATCTAGGTATATATGACATCCACAACTCATTAAACAACCCCACAACAATTGGAAGATTTCTCCTTAGTCAAACAATAAAAAATCCGCACCCCCCTTATTATTCAGCCCGTAGTCAGCACCCTATAGAGGAATTCGGATTTCCAGACTTTTTTCAAAGGATGGTCTGGAATTTCGTCTCAAAATAATATGTCAGCCCATGGTCAGCACCCTTTAGAGGAATTTGGATTTCCAGACTTTTTTCAAAGGATGGTTTGGAATTTCGTCTCAAAATTAGTTAAACCATTTATTTATTTATCTAATAT